>JANRGW010032145.1:0-80760 GCA_024733675.1 Psilopsiagon aymara | reverse complement strand
GAGGGGGAAGTGAGTGAACAAAACTGCTTGTTTTACAGCTTAAACCGCGGCAGCTCTTTTAGGAGGGGGAGGTGGGTTAACAAACTGCGTGGCTGATTTACAGCTTAAACCACGACACTGTATTAAAAGAATGTTGTAACTACAAGAATATAGCAACCAGCAGAGGTATTTGGGAGGAATGTGGAGGTGGAAAAGCTATTCTACTCCTTTGAGAAGGACACTTGACACTCCGTGGGCTGTCTTCATCCAAACTGCAGGTTCCAGTTGCAGTAGACAAAGTAAGTAGTGGTAAGAAAGCAGCACGACCGATTCATACTGTCCTAGAAAATAATAATAATAAAAAATATAGCTTTAGCTAGAATTTCCAATTTCCCCCCACTTGTTTCTACCCTTTTTACCAACATGCAAGATCATAAGTGTGTGACTTGACATTCCCATGAAACCTCAAGTCCTCCATGAAGAACTTGCAGACTAGGCAGTGATCTGATTTCACTCTCCATGTTTTCCTGCCTTTTCACAGCTCAAATATAACAAAGTTCTCAGACCCCTCTTACTCACTGATCCCCAGAAACTTGACACAGCCAGTAAAGAGAAGGTTGCTGCTAGAGAAAAGCAAAGATGGAAAAAATATCTTGTTTCATCTAGAGAAAAGCAGAAGATGGAAATAATATCTTGTTGCACAGACAATTCTACTTAGTGAAAAATTGGTAGGAAGGAATAAAATAGACAAGATACACAACTGCAGCAAAAAAGTTGTGTTGCCATTACTTATCTATTTATTCTCCTGCTCGGACTACTTACCTGAATAAGCTTTCATAAGATTGAATATTTTAGGACTGTTATGACAAAATACTATTAGGATCTCCGTAATTCTAGCAGAGAACTAGGTCATTTCTTATTTAAATGCTGAAGGAGTAACAGCAGAACAAGAGAAAGATAAGACCTACCAAACAGTAAATTACTCAGAACCTGAGATTTCCATTTAATGGGAAATTCTGCCACTTCATTGGAAAAAAACTAACTTCGTAAATTTTTCCCTGTTAGGGAAAAATCCCACATATGTATAGAATGATCATTACTTTAGTGAACAGTAGAGGTTTTTCTGTGCAACAGAAAAATACTTTATGTCTTCAACATTCATAGACTGAGTATTCACTTTTCCCCCCTACCTTCGTGTTGCTCTCACTGTAAGTCTAGCTCAACAGGGTTGCTTAAGGGTTCTTTCATGAATTGCAAAATTCAGAAGAGCTCTAGGCACTAATACGGTAGAAACTTTGATGTCAAGTATGAGTTGGCATCTTTTTGTAATATGCCACTGACATAAAGTGACATTGCTCCACTGGAATCCAGGAGCTACCTCTTATTACTCCCTCTCACTTTTTCATAAAAAAGATCAAACAGAAATATTTGTGAGACTAGGTATTCTGTTAATCTCTTGTGGCCCAGGCTGTTATGGATAGCTAAGAGACACAAAGTATAAACTGCATAGATAAGACTAGGAAAAACTATGCTGGAGCAGTTCTTTAGCCTTCAGGTAAAATTGCACATCCAGATAGGCTGCAGTTAAATAGCAGAATATTATCTATCTATCTATCTATCTATCTATCTGTCTGTCTGTCTGTCTATCTATCTATCTATCTATCTATATTTCAGGCTGGTATATAAACTTCCATAAAGCATGCTACTGACTGAGAGTATAGGGGCAGTTACATTTGGATTTACACGCAACCCAGCTGGCTGTCATTTTCTGAGATACCACACCTGGCAGTGCAATGACAGTAGTTAACCCATGGCAAGTAGTTTTCTTATTTATTTATTTATTTATTAGAATGCCTCAGAAGTACAAAAAATAAGAAAGCATAAATTGCTACATTTTATACTTCATATCAGTACCTGTGCTTAACTAATAGTGTTGCCAGTGTGGATGATGTCTGGTGTAGTTCAGTAGTTCCACTTAATTTGGTGCTTAGATTTGACATGTGTCCTGTTTCTTCAATTGTCTTTCAAAATATTGGTTTCTTCTTCATCTTCTTCTTCTTCTTTCATGATCAGTACATAATAAAAGTTAGTTTTGGGAGCTCTTATTTTGGGAAGAACGGAGGTAAAGGCAAATTATTAAATGGCCAGGTCAAAGTTCTGATCACCAAAAGAGGTGTCTTCTGTTGCATTCTACCTATTGTACTGCAGCAAATGTCTTTTTCCACAGTGTCCATTGAAACACAGTGTGTTTCATATTTAAATAGTGCCCATTTAGCAACAAAAGACAGAAAATTTTAAAACGCTAAGTATAAAGACCCAAGAGATTATTGCAAATACCTAAAGTAGAAGAAATATTACTCCTTCCTGATCATCTTTGCTTCTTCATGGACTGCTGAACTCCCAATGTCCAACATTTATCTTCATTTCTAAGTTTCTCTGTGTGGACTAAATAACTTAGGCTTATGTTTTATGAACAGACTCTTTAATGTCTTTATGTTTAATTTTCATCAGAGCTAGCTGTGAAATTATTTTTCTGTAAACATATTTTAGAGGGAAAAAATATAAGGAAAAGTATTGGCTAAAAATGTTATTAATGCCTGTGGTTACTTAAAAAACAACAAGAAGGAGTTAAAAGTTGAATTTATTTAACATCTGATCCTTACTGTATTTGGGATCATTTGAATATTCTTACTTAAGTGATAAATAATTATGACACTTTACAAAGTGATTCAAGAAGTACGTGTGAAGATGGGAAGACTCATTATTTCCGTTATACATATCAGATATCTGAAAGAGATGATGTATGTTATACTGTCCAGTAAGTCACAGACAAAACCTGACTTTTGCTGTTCCAGATCTTTCCTCTATTTGTACTCCACACTGATCTAAAGTTTCTCATAGATACCACATCATTTTAACATTAGTGTTACAAAACAAAAAAAAAAAAAAAAAAAAAAATAGATTTCTCAGATTTCTAACCTGCAATGGTTTTCATTTAGCTAATGACTAAACCAATATATTCAGAATGTGAACTTTGAAAATGAAATCAAAGCAAACCAACTTGTTTAATGTCACTCAGATTTGGGTGGATATCCTGTGCTACATAATTGCTGTAAGACTGAAATGATGCCTGCCTCCTGGGGCTGTGTGACATAACAGCATATTACTCATTTGATGAGCAAACATTCAGCTTAGACATGGAAATCACATGTTGGACTGATCATGGCACAAGCTGCTATTTATATGGAGGTTTTTTAAAGAATCTGTGAAAGTTGCTGTGCCATGTTTTGCTTTCCTGGGAAAATCAGCCTTGGTAGAGAACTGGTCTCAAATGATCCTGTTTTATCAGGCACTCAGACAACAGACCTGCCAGACAGCTCATTCTTCTTCAGCACTGCACCTCTGTGTCTCCCAAGGAACATAGATTTCTACACACTGCGAGAGGTTTGTTTTTTTTATTTTTGTTTGTTTGGTTGGTTTGGTTTGGTTTGCTTTGGTTTTTTTTGCTGGTTTTCCTTTTATTTCTGTGTAAATTGCTGTTCACATAGAATTTACATCAGTGTGGGGTACAGGGATTTCTATTTAGGTTAAACCTGTCTTTTTTTCTGGCATTAAAGAAACTGTGCATATTCTCCTGGAGATTTCCTTTGTTTTCACTGTTCATAGAATCATAGAATCACAGAATCATAGAATAGTTAGGGTTGGAAAGGATCTGAAGATCATCTAGTTCCAACCCCCCTGCCAAGGGCAGGGACACCTCCCACTAAACCACGTCACCCAAGGCTCTGTCCAACCTGGCCTTGAACACTGCCAGCAATGGAGCATTCATAAATTCCTTGGGCAACCCATTTCAGTACCTCACCGCACTTACATGAAAGAATTTCTTCCTCATATCCAATCTAAACTTCCCCTGTTTAAGTTTAAACCCATTACTCCTTGTCCTATCACTGCAGTCGCTAATGAAGAGTCCCTTCCCAGCATCTTTATTATCCCCCTTCAGGTACTGGAAGGCTGCTATGAGGTCTCCACACAACCTTCTCTTCTCCAGGCTCAACAGCCTCAACTTTCTCACCCTGTCTTCATACGGGATGTGCTCCAGCCTCCTGATCATCCTCGTGGCCCTTCTCTGCACTCTTTCTAGCAGTTTCATATCCTTTTTATGTTGAGAACACCAGAACTGCACACAATACTCCAAGTGAATTCTCACGAGAGCAGGGTAGAGGGGCAGGATCACCTCCCTCGACCTGCTGGTCACAGTCCTTTTGATGCAGCCCAGGATACTGTTGACTTTCTGGGCAACTAGTGCACACTGAAGCCAGCTCATGTTCATTTTCTCATTGACCAACACCCTCAAGTCCTTCTCTGCAGGGCTGCTCTCAATTTCTTCTCTGCACAGCCTGTAGCTGTGCCTGGGGTTGCCCTGACCCAGGTGTGGGACCTTGCACTTGTCATGGTCAAACTTCATAAGGTTGGCATTAGCTCACCTTGCAGGTGTGTCAAGGTCCCTCTGGATGGCATTCCTTCCATCCAGCGTATCGACCGAACCACCCAGCTTGGTGTCTCTCTAAGTTTCTGTTAATGAAAATACAATAAAACTATTGAGCTTAATTCTGTATTTTCCTTGACCTGGGAGAATTTTTTTGCCCTTTTTTTCTTTTTTTTTTTTTTTTTTTTAAGTGCCAGTGTTTTTTTAAAAGCAACATATACCTTGGCCCGCTCTCTGTGTTTCAGATGAATGAATCCATGTGTTTATGTAATTTTCAACTTGTGTGGGAAAGCACATCATCCAATTACTCTGATTATCAGAGAGGTTATAAATCCAATCATCCTTCACTTTCACTGTCCTTTTTAATAGCTGTGATTCTTAAGATGTGAACATCATGACCTGTTTTCCAGGTCTTCAATATGATTATCAAAATGGTGTAATCTTTTCTGAATCACTGGAAAATCTCACTCCAAAGCCATTACAAAATTTTTCACAAAGCAGGCTCCTTTTAAGGTTTTACAATTTCCTGCAATTATGTTTTCTGGTTTCAAAAGTAAAATATTAGTAATATATAGTGACTTGTGGCACATATGTGTATTTTAGGGAGACATTTCAAGATTGCTAGATTCTAAGGGAAGGGAAGAAGAAGCTTTTATCCTGATCTCGGCTGAACTTGTGTAAAACGTAAGCCAAAGAAGAGTAAGCCTTGCAGTAAGAATATTATTTTTTTTCTTGCATTCCAGCAAGATCCATCATTTGGATCTTGGATTCAAATGTGGGAAAAGAGGAATTTGCTTGAGGATTTAGTTTCAAGTCTCAGGACTTAAATATTAGTGATCTAAAGTGAATGACGAAGCTATAGAAAAAATTTCATTACTTTATTCTAAGGGTAAAAAAATCAACAATCCTCATATCCTACCATAAATGTATAACAAAAAGCAGTTATTACTGCAGTAAGAATAGTGAGTTTCTTTTTTTTCTGTGGTTTTCAACTTCTGTTATTTGACTTTTAATCCAGCTAAGTCTTTAAAAAGCTCTGAATGTCTTTTACATGGTCATGTCAATACAACTGAAGGTCTAATCAAAACTATATGGACTGTTTTCTGATTCATTAGCAAGGTTAGCTTCATTTTCTTTTTCATACTGGCTGTAGGAAGAACAATATACACAATGACACAAGATGGGAAGAACTTGCTAGGTCAAAAGGAAATGCATGCGCAAGTGCCATACTTTAGAGAATAAGCATGTATGCTATTATCTCAGTTTAGCTCTGTCTACTGTGTTTTCATATTTCCAATTCTTGAAGCTTTCTGTACACTTACTGATGTACTTTTGCCATGGAGTAACAACTTGCAAAGAAAAAGCCACATTGCAAAGGTAGTTATTCTTGAGTCTTTTTTGTATACAGGGAGGAAACCATTCAGGTGTTAGAAGACAGCGAGATACCAGCTAAAGAGCTGACACCTAAGTCACAAAGTCAAAGGTCATGCAGACTCAAGGTTTGACGTTTTACATTTAGATTCACACCTTTTATGAAGTTTTCAAATACACGTTGTTGCTGATATATGGTTCTTATCCACTCTCTTGCTGACACGTGCTGATGAACACGTACCTCAGAAAGCCTGAAAAACCCCTGTAAATTGTATTGTGACAAAAGCTAGGCAAATGTTGTGAGCTTGTCTTTTCTGCATATTAGGGTTGTGTCAGTAGTCATAGTTCAGTATCCTCCAGCTCTTCAGAAAACAGTGTTTAGTGATTTCTGTCTGGCTAATCGCCTGCTTGATAGAGAAGGAGGATATAAAATCTATCCTTTATTCCTCTCTTAACATCCTCAAATGCTTGTTTGTATAATAACAGGTAGGTGGCATTTCAAAAAGCTTAAAACAGGCTGAAAACATGCCATAGCCACAGTTTTAAAAAGGAAATTCAACATAAAAAGATAATGTTCACTTCTGAGGACATTTTTAATTTATCAAAAGTTTCGATCTCCGGTGGAATCAAACAAACAAAATACAGCATGCAGAAGTGGAAAATACATTTGTTAGGATGCCCTTAGAAACAGCAGACTATATTCCATTGGAACTAAGTCTACCAATGTAACTTTTGCGATTATCAGATTTTTTGTAATCTCTAGGGAACTGTTGGAGTTTGCCTCTGAATGAGAAACTTCTATAAGAATACGTTTCAGGTCTTCTTCTAGAGGTTCTGAAAGAGATTATGGGCAGCATTCCAGAAACATAAAATGAAATAGATTGCAATGATTTTTAGTGGGCACACATAGCTATTTACTCATCTGTGGTTAAATAAATAGTGATCATGTTGCACAAGAACATATACAGATATTGGTATCTCTGGAAAATTTATGAAAATTGCAGCTGAAACCAAGTTAAACAAATGGTTTAAGAAAATCTATGGTTTCATTTATCTGACTGATAGGTCTAACTAATCCCACTACACCTACATCATTGCATAAAATAGTAAACCCATAAGAATGCCCTAGTTCTTATGATTCTACTAAAGAAGGTGCATAAGGGATGAGAAAAGAGTTGTGATGGACTCTAATAGTAAAGAGAATGCAAATGGACAGCAAGAGAGATTTTCTGTGTTTTGTAGATCTGCAAGTATACAAAAAAAAAAAAAAAAAAAAAAAAAAGAAGAAAAGGCAATTATAAAATACCTGTCATAGTCCTCAAAACTGTTTTTACAATTAAAATTTTAATATATTTCTTACTGGAAAATAAAAATCACTCTGTAAGTCAAGCTAAATGAACAATAAAGTTTAGAATATCAATTAAAAATCAAATTAGAAAATTCACACTAATATATTAGAAACACATTCTACTTCAAGCAGGTTTTTTTTGCACAAGCAAATCAAATAACTTTCTTCTGACATGTTTATGTTTTTATGAAAGTCTCTTTATATATTCATAAAATGGTAGTGACTACAGAAAAAAAGCACGCTTGTTACAGAAACTGATCTAACAAACTGAAGTTCAGATGCAAATTGGTCTAAAAGAGAGTCATGTTTGTTGCTTCACAATGGCAACTGCTTTTCACTCAGGTCATAAAATTTGTATTTGCTTTACAAAAAAGCCCAGATCTCCCTCCAGCTCACAAAGAATTAATACGCTGTTGTGTTCATATCTGCGTTTCATTGCCAAAGGAAAATCAGGGAAAATTAAGAGCAAAACTGAGGTTAGATGCAATTAATTGTCAGAATCTTGTTCTTGATTTATGCATCAATTAATTTTTGTTCTTGCTATTTTCTCTTTTGAGACTGAGAAAAAGAAGGCTTAAATCTTTTTACTGTCAAAATAATTATCAGTTGACATTAATGTTTACAGTCCTATGATAAGGCTCGTCACAGACTATCTTGTCACTGCAAAGAGGTTCACATACAAGTGAAAGCTCCATTGACATGAGACACAAGCATCTGCAATGAGCCAAAAATCAGACTAGGCTCCAGGGGTGAGGACATGGCCTAGAGACGCATAAATCATTTGGAACAGAGCACACATTTCTAATGGAGTTCATACTGCTTCTTTATACTCCCTGTCCACTATTCTTTCTTATGAAGCAGAATGCACCAGGAAATTTTTTTCTTGAGCTTCAGAGACTTTTTTAGATATGACTATGCAAACTTTTCTGCATTGTCAGTCCTAAATGTAACTGGTATTAAAAGTCCAAATCCATGTGGTTTCAACTAGGTAATTCAGAAAGGAAATATGATTTCTCTTTTTAATTTCTTCAGTGAAAAAGGATCAAGATCAGACATGAGCCCCAACCTTTGTTGTCCGTGACAGAAAACAACAATTGAATGGCTAGAGTGAAAACATCAAGGCTAACTTGAAAAAGACGTCTTTCTGGATTTCAGAGTAGAGAAGAAAGATGAAAAGGTACAATATTCAGGCCATTATTAAAGGAAGGTTTGTTTTACATTTACTCACCTCCAAACAAACCAAGCTGAAGGTCAAGCAAATGAATTGCCAAAGTTATCAGGTCCTCCAGACTGCTATGAGTGTTGCTGTTTCCACATCAAAGCATAATTAGACCATTCTCCCAGCAAACCTCAAGGTCTACACTGCAGTATAGCAACAACAGAGAGCTTCTTCTTCCTGTCACTTACTGTGTGTAATTCTGTAAATGGAGAAACCCACAACCTCAGTGTCATTTGTCAAATTATCCTGGGGTTAGGGACAGATCTCTGATTCTGAAACCCATGCTGTATTGCTTGATGAGATTTTTATAATTTTATTATATCAATTTCTGTTTTCAGAGACAGTTATGCAGATGAAAGTATTTATAGCTTCAAGATTTTAGGTAATATAAATTTTTAAAATATTTTAAAAATATTTATAAAAGTTTATAATAAAATGTATTTCTAAAGCCTACAGAGTTATGTAAACTATCTGAAGATGGTTCTGTAGAGATATACTCTGTGTATCTGTGTATATATACAGAATCTGTAAGCAGAAGAGCAGCTTGCCTATGGAGCAGGAAATAAAAAATTTGCATGGCAATAAAGTTGTTCTTTGGCAGGTTTTGTGTTCAGGAGAACTCTGACACAGTAATCTTCCAGTAGCCTTCAACAGATCAAAAATCACACACATATTTTAAAGTATTTCTCTCTGATGGTTACCAAAACATCTCTTAAAAAAACCTTAATAATGCCATTTAGAACAGGATGATTTATTATGCTTCCAGTCTCACATTACTTAGAAAAATTATATCCCCTTTCATAAAACCTATTCCTAGTTTCTTTTACCCACAACAGAAATACAATTATTGACTATCATTGTGAAATTTGAAATTGACAGCTGTTAAAATCTTTACACTTCCAGAAAGATTTCAGAGATTCTTTCCTGTCATCTCTGAAGAATTATTAATCTAATCTCACTGCGATTTTTTCTTTCTCCTGTCTTAAACCTGGAAATGATAGTTATCAGAGACCACCAACACCACGTAGAAAGGAAAACAGGCAAAACAAAATTCATGCCAATGAAACATAGCAGAACTCAGCCTCAGATACAAACAGGCACCTCCCTAGATCTTTCTTCAGCCCCCTCCACACTCTCCCCCAGCCCAAAGCTTAGAGTTTACAGCTGGAAACAAAACAGAGGAACCTCATGTATGTGAAGGTGAGGGAAGGGGAGGCACTGCTGTGGCTTGCTGAGAGATGAGTGGGCTGGGAACCTACATCATTACTCTATGTCTTGATCCCACAGACATGGGAAGTCCCTGAGCTAAACACTTCTTGGGAGGAGACTGCTCTGTTTCTCCACCAAGAATTCAAATGTTGAACTACCATTAGCCTAATAAGCAAGTCATGCATGTTAGCATGGGAGTGCTATCAAGGACAGAACAATTCGTGTCAGTACTGAAGTGCTTGCTAAATGAAGGTTATTTCCCTGATAAGGTGAGATTTTTAACTCGTTTAGTAAGAATGCAAGACATTATCAAAATAAAAGCCTACATTTACATCACCTTCTTTCTTAGACTGATAAACTTGACTACTCTTACCCAAGCTGGTATTTTTTGGTATGGTTATAATTTCAATTAATCCATTTCCTTGTATTTGTTATAAAGAAGAGCCTACAAATTTTCATATTTAATTACTTCTAAATCCTGAGTGAAATATGAAATACCTTGAGACTTGTTCTTCTTTCAGTGTTTTTCCCTTGCAATTGCTCAATAAACAAAAAGTGTCTGGTCACATAGGAACAATATCATAAAAAAAAATCACAGCAGCTAACTAAAATTTCTTATTAAATTTCATTAAAGTTTCAATCTCCTACATGTGTTCCTGGAAAAGTTATGCAGCCCAGCATAGATAAAATCATACTCACAGATGCCTCCTCCACATTTTTATAAATTAAGTATATTGTCTCATGCTTCTTAAAAAGACCCCACAGATTAAATTAAAAACCAAATAGCTCTATGTTATCCACTATCAAGTGGAACTTTACCTTTTGTCTTGTAAAATAAAAAGTCATATGAGGTGCACAAATAATTTACAAGATTTGCAATGTTGTTCTCTGATACTGCTCATGGCACCTGAGAATACAGGTCTGTGACTAGAAATTGAGAGCAGACTTATTTGGAAAGTTTACAGAATGTTAAGAATTAATCCAAAAAATATGCTGCTCATTATTTTTAAGAGGTTGAAGTTTCAAAGTTTCTTATGCTCAGTTGCTTCAAATCACCCATGCTTACAGACATCTAAAATATTCATAGTCTATGGATCTCTGATGGGATAATATGCTTCAGCAATCTGGCATAAATACGTGTGTGAATTTTATTTATTTAGTTAGTTAAAAAAATATGATACAAAGTTTTCTAAGGTGTCGGTCTGTGAATTAGTATTGCCAGAAGTGATCATGCCCATATTAGAATGAGTAAGAACTACATATCCTTGTAATATGGAAAACATTGCACCCACGGAAAGTCAATCTAGCTAATTCACAACATGTTAGGACTAGAAATATTTGTCACTGATTTAGAGAATGATATTTTCAGCCTACTTTTTTTTTTTTATTATTTTTATAAGGCAGAAAATTATACCTACCTGAAAAAAGTCGACTTTTACAGCTATTCTCCATACAGTCAATACAAAAAGAGAGTGAGATATTCAGCTGTTATTTACAAACTTATGCCACAGAGGCTATGGTGATTTACATGTGTGGAGAAGTTTCCCACATATAAAACTTCCCTGCAATACTACTTTTTCAAAAATTAATTATGTTTTAGAGTCGTAGTAATATGATAATATGATGCAGAAACTTTATCAAAGCCATATTAGTTAATTCTAGCACTAGTCACTGATCATTAATTCAAGCACTGTAATAATCAGTTCCAGAATCAACAAATTCTATGTTTTCAGTTAATTTCCCCGTTTTTAAAAGGAAGCCATCTCTAACACTGTTTTAATAAAATGTATATGAATCCCTGATATTTGATGGATTAGAAAATTGCAATCATGGAATCATAGAATTTTTAGGGTTGGAAAAATTATTTGTACATTTATTTTAAAGCATATACCTTACTTAAAGTACTGATTTTTTTCCATTAAAGTTCAAGAATGGCCTATCTCCATAGCCTGTTCCTCTGAAGCCTGGGATTGTGATCCCATATTTTTGTCCTGCTTCTTCCTCTTAGGATCCTGTACTCCACCATCTCATGGTCGCTAGAGCTAAAGGCTGCCTCCGGCCTCCTCTGATTAGTCCTGCCTGGTTTATAAGGAAGTAGCAGATCATCTTTCTGATGGCTCCTTGACCATCACTGTGTTAAACAGTTGTCATGAATGCACTCCAGAAGATTCCTTGTTTCCTTGTGCCCTCTTGTTCTGTCCCTCCAGCAGACATGGGGGACTAGAATCACCCCAGCGAGAACCAGGACCAGGACCCACTTCTCAGGAGAGCCTGAGAAGTGTGTGCTTCTTCTAGTTGTCTGAAGAGGGCCTCATCTACTTCTTAATTAAGGGATTCATGGCAAAGCTTTACAAATCATCACCACTCGTGCTGGTCTACCCTCTTAACTATGACCCATATGTCCTCAGATATTTCCTCTCCCATTACCAGCTCACCTAAAAGATCCTGAAACTCCTGCACAAAATCCTGCTTCTCTTGGCTCCCTCTGTTAGGTGTACTTCCAATTTTTACACAAATAAAAATGCAAAATTTAACAAGCCAGACACTTAATGATCCAAATATATTCTTAGAAGCACAAAGGCAATTACCTGGAGGTAATTACCCGGAGATAATTACCCACTTTCATAAATAAATAAATAAATAAATAAATAAAAATTATATCAGAACTCTCAAATGGAAGTTTAATTAAAGAAAGAAGGGTACATTGGATCTATGTGGTAGTCAACATAAGTCTTAATAAAACAGTTCATCACCTATTGTCACCTCTTAAGCTCAGGTAGAGAACTACAACCGACTTTTCTGACTGAAAGCAGAAAAAAAGAAAACTTCCTTATCCACTTCTAATCAGAGCTGCTCAAATAGCTTCATGAATTAAATAATTCATTTGGAAAAAAAAAGTCTTTCTCAGGTAACGTGGGAAGAAATAGTATTGATGAGTTATTTTTCTGGAATCTTCTGAGTAAGAGTTAATTTCGTCAAACTGGGATAGTCACGAAGTCACAATTTTGATCAATAATACTTGACTAGTTAGTTATCCTTTTTTATGAAATTATTTTTTCATACATATTTCTCAGATACAATATTTTAACACTTTATAATATTTCAGAAATAAATTTTTCACAGCAGTTTCACATGTAGGTTATTCCTGAAAATACTTCAATTTCCAGCATGTAAAATATACATGGCTTTAAAGCTATTGATTAGATGCAAGATAGTAATTAAATGCCGAGCAGTTACATTAAGGCTGCAGCTACTTGTCACTACTACTTAGATGGATAATATCTAGAAATAGGGGGAAAAAATACAACAACAGAAGAAAGAGAAGAGTTTACAATTTTTCATTTCTATATTTACTTGTAAATTGAAAACAACTATTTCTTAAAGCAAAGATGAGAGAGCAATTAGGTAAAGGAAGCATATATGATATGTTTTTAAATCAAAATTATTCCTGGCTTGAGACAAAATACATAAGCATCAACCATTCCTCTGTTGCGATGCATACAGTGACCTAATATAGCATGCAAAGATTGTGGTACTGTTGTTCTATGAGCAGGAAACATTAAACAATTGCTTTAGTGAAAAAGAAACAGAGTTGATGCTTATTCCTAATTTGAAGTAGGTGCCCATTGAAAAAATCAATTCTGTTTTCTACACTCTTCATTTGGAAGTAATCCATCAGAAACAAACAGTATAGGTACCTTCAGAAAACTTTAATGCAGCCCTAGTTCTTAATTCTGGATTCTCACTGGAGGTTTATGGAATGAGGTATTTAGAGTTAAAGGGATTTTTTTTTCCCCATCATTATTATTCACCATTCACATTAATGGCACCAAAATGTCCTATAATATTCACCTTAAATTAACTATTAAACAAGCAAATGGATTTTGTCTCATTCTTGTGTCTCTATTTTTCATCAGTGCTTGTAGCATAAACATAATGTTTATTGGAGAATGTAAACAACTCATGGACAATTCATAGTCTTATGATAATATCTTTCTTTTTATTTTCTTTTTATGAAAATAATTCCTTATTTTATAATAGAGTATGACAGCTTTTTTTCTGCTTGGCTTTCTCTTTTGTGCTACGCTTTTTGTTACCACAGTTATACAAATGCTACCACAGCTAACTATTTCTAGAAGACCATTATTTCACTACAAAATTGGGACACTATTTCCTATTACTGTGTGCTGCAACTGTTGTTGCTACTAATTTAGTGGAAGTAGCATTTACTACCACTTCCTAGCTTCCTTTCTTTTAAAGCAGAAACTGTTTTTCTTGACAAGACTGGAAGTCAACTATGCTATTATCACTGGAAGAAAAGTCTCATGAAAAGTCATGCAGTCACTTTATGTGAAAAATTCATAACATAGGTACGAATGTACCTTCTGAACTCTGAAGATACACCCTATATCATAAGAGATGACCTAAAGGTATAGTATCAAAAATTATCTATTTTAGAGGAGTGATGCCAAGATGATCCAATTGTGAACCCTAGGATTCATACAATTTTGAAGAAAAGCAAGCTGATAACTTGCCCATGCTGTATATCTTTACATGGACTGCCAGTGACCCATCTGAAATTTGTCGTCAATTTTTTAATTCAAACAAGCTTTTCCTCACTAGTAGCTGTCTACAAATTCAACAAATCAAGATTCCTCAGAGAGAGACTTTGTGAGCCTTAACTGCAATGCATTGTGACCAAAGTTGTAATCCACTGGGGGAAAATCTTGGAAGCCCTGTGGATTTTTATTTTTCATTATTACAGCAGACCTAACACAGACATTTCAGGTCAAGATAAAACATACTAAAAGGATGCTGGTGGAAGCAAAGACAGTTGGCCTGGGAAGAATATAGGGGTGTTGTCCGGAAAGCTAGGGACCAGTTTAGGAAAGATAAGGCACAGTTAGAATTAAACTTGGCTAGGGATGTTAAGGAAAACAGGAAGGGATTCTATAGGTACATTGCAAATAAAAGACAGACTAGGGACAATGTGGGCCCTCCCTGGAATCTATTAAGGGAACTGGCTACCTTGGGTTTGGAGAAGGCTGAGGTTCTTAATGAATTCTTTGCCTCAATTGTCACTGGCAACTGCTCTGACCACATCACCCAAGTCCTGGAAGGCAGATACAGGGACAGTGAGAATGAAGACCTTAGGCCCAGTGTAGGAGAGGACCTGGTTCGAGACAATCTTAAGAACCTGGTGAAATCCCCCTGCGGGTCCTAAAGGAGCTGGCAAATGAAGTTGCTAAGCCACTGTCCATCATATTTGAAAAATCGTGGCAGTCAGGTGAAATTCCCTATGATTGGAAAAAGGGAAATATAACCCCATTTTCAAGAAGGGGAAAATGGATGACCCAGGGGACTACAGATCAGACAGTTGCACCTCTATGCCTGGCAAAATCTTGGAGCAGATTCTCCTGGAAGGCATACTGAGGAACATGAAAAACAGCAAGGTGTTTGGTGACAGCCAGCATGGTTTCACTAAGAGAAAATCCTACCAGACCAATTTGGTGGTCTTCTGTGATGGAGCTACAGAACAGATGGACAGGGGTACAGCAGCTGACACCATCTACCTGGACTTGTGCAAAGCATTCGACACTGTCCCATATGATATCCTTGTCTCTAAATTGGAGAGACATCAGTTTGATAGATGGACCACTTAGTGGATAAAGAACTGGCTGGACGGCCTCACCCAGGGAGCTGTGGTAAATGGGTCAATGTCCAGCTTGAGTCCAGTAACAAGTGGTGTCCCTCAGGGGCCAGTGTTGGGACCAGTCTTGTTCAGCATCTTTCTTGGTGCCGTGGACTTTGGGATTGAGTGTGCCCTCAGGACAGCAGGTCAAAGGAGGTGATCCTGCCCCTCTCCTCGGCTCTCATAAGACCTCACTTGAAGTATTGTGTGCAGTTCTGGTGCCCTCAACATAAAAAGGATATGCAACTGCTGGAAAGAGTACAGAGAAGGGCCACGAGGATGACAGGAGTACCTTCTGTATGAAGATAGGCTGAGAAAATTTGGGCTGTTGAGCCTGGAGAAGAGAAGTCTGCTTGGAGACCTCGTATCTGAAGGGGACCTCTAAGGACTCTTCATTGGGGTCTGTAGTGATAGGACAAGGGTAACGGGTTCAAACTTCAACATAGGAAGTTTAGATTGGATATAAGGAAGATGTTCTTTACTGTGAGGGTGTTGAAGAACTGGAATCGGTTGCAAAAGGAAGCTGTGAATGCTCCATCCCTGGTTGTGTTCAAGGCCAGGCTGGACAGAGCCTTGGCCGACATGATTTAGTGTGATGTGTCCCTACCCATGGCAGGGGGTTTGGAACTAGATGATCTTCAGGTCCTTTCTAACCCTAACTATTCTATGATTCTATGATTCTGCTTCTCTAAGCAAATCTGAAATAAGGAGACACAAGAAGAGTATGTGACACAAGTATTCAGGAAAGATATGGAAGCATAGAAAGGCTACTCACTACTTAGCACTGACTTTAAGCAGCAAGAGAAATCTTTAATACAGGCAGAGGTGACAGCTCTGTGTCCCAAGTTGGCTCCACAACCTGCATTCTCAAAATGCAATTGACTGGAGAGTTAAATCCCATCTGCCAAGTATGCTTGGACCTACTGTGTATGTATTCTCAAATCACAGGCTAATAGAGAGAGGGCCAGACAATAAGGCCTGGAGTAAATAACAAAAAAATAAATGACATTTCTACTTGCTCAGGTACTTTCGAGTCCAGCTGTCATCTCACAAAATAGTGGGTGAGACAAAACCCTTTATGTTCACTGTTAAGGACAATCATGCAACATGAAGAAGATGGAGGCTGAAAACATTCAGCTTTTTAGAAAAGTAGATAGTACCAGTAGGATACACTAATGCTTCTAGACTGCATGTAGTGTTGAACAGGGAGGTTGCTCTGTGAGTCCCATCAGAACATTTCTAAGCCACTCCATTCCATCCAGGAGCCCCCTGACTGCAGAATTAATTCAGACTAAGACGTGGTCACATGAACAGGATTTTCATCCTCTTCTAAAGAACTGATCAGGAATAAGATAGCTTCAGAGGGACCAGAAAACTTGCTACCCCTTTATTCCCTCTTTTTTCCCTCTTCCAACTTCTTCCCAATCATCACAGTAGCTTCTCTCAAACATCTCCCTCCTGTTTATTCTTTCACTGTAGATCCTCAGTTAATTGATTTATATCCTTACTACCTGTGATCGTGTTGCTCTGTTTATTACTGACTTTATCAGCAATTCACGTTAATTTCTGCTACTCTTTTATTGTTTTTTATTTCTGTCATTTACCAGATAGCTATGTTGTTAGTTCAGCCACTAATCAAGGTTGTTTAAGATGTATATCCTGCACCCCTGCTTTCCTATCTGTAATACCCTGAAACTTTTCATATTGTTATCTTGTTAGTGCGGCCTCATTTCAGGGTCAGTACTTAACATGCATGCTGAAATGTAGTTTAAACATACCCAAATTGCAAAAAAACCCTCTTACAATCACTTACTAATGGACAGCTTTATAAACTGTGGCACAAAATTTCCTATAGGCAAGTCATTCTTTCCTATACTATCATTCAATCCTACAAGTTTGAAACTTTTCTTCTCCATCAGAAGTGGGATTCATTAGAAATTAATGATCCATTTTATAGATTACAAGATAATTTCAAGTTCACTATGTCACTTTCAGGATTTTCTTCTTGGTGGCCATTATTGCTGTCAGTAGAACTGAAGTTACAGTAAGCTGGACCAGAATTTCTGTATAATGTTTTTCATGAAAGACAAAAAAACCATGCTCAGAGTTCTTTAAAAGATGTCACCAAGTAACATCAAGATGTCACAATGTCTTTTCAGGAGATGCTAACACATAAGCACTAAGTAAGCAGCAATAGAATAGTAGTATGAACAGTCTTGTGGTTAAAAGGATTTTGCCTTCCATAAGATCATTTCCAGGAAATGCAATAAGTTTATAGTCTATTTGTATGGGAATTTTACACCTGGATACAGCTATTTCTGATCATAATTTCTGACACTTTTTATGTTTACTGCTGAATGATTTTTATATCGTCCTTTTAAACAAATAAATCATCACCAGCATCAATACTTACATCTGTTAAACAGATGGCATTTATTTTCTTGTATCCAATTGCCCATGTATTCCTTGAAAGAAGTTACTGTTGTTTGTGGAGGAAAGACAAGTTGTTCTGAGATGGTCTGTCCTTGGCATATGCCTTCGTTACCATTTTCTGTCTTTTTATGTGTTAGTATATTTTTCTTCTGAGAAAGCCCTTCTTTCTTGAAACTGATGAATTCATTGTGGTAATTTTGTTTTTCCAATTTTCCTTCTCATCTCACCCCTGGATGTTATGAAGCAGATAATTATGAGGGTCTTAGCACTCAGAGAATTCTGGCCTGCAAAATGAAATTAAAATACTTTTCAGGAGAGCTAGAATTACCAGCCTGCATCACGTGTGCTGTCACTGAGTAATGAAAATGTCCTAGGCCTCAGATTTTCTTGTGTGTAAGTGCAGCTTATCAGGCAGGAAACTCTGTTCACAAAATAAAATTATTACAGTACTTTCACTCAGAAAGAGAACTAGTATTCAAGAGAGAAAATGATTAATAAATGCTGCTCAGGGCTCTGCAGCAAAATCTGCGCAACTTGGAGCCCAAAATACAGATGGAGGGAGAACAAAGGTTGTTTTAATTAAAAAATGCAGGAATCACTAATTCACAGCTGCTAACCACTTTAGCAGCCTTTCCCACAGGGGCAAGAAGAGTGAAAAACACCACCAGTAAAGAGTGGAAATATTTGGATCCCATTTACCAACTGCCTTTTCTCATTCTGAACTATAATGTGACAGATATAATCTTCCATTTAAACATGTGGTGTCAGCTCTCTAGTACTAATTGATGAAGATTCATTGAATTAATGGTATTTTTTGTTTAAAAACACACATTAAGAGCCTGGACCACAATTTTAAATTCTGAAATTTTCACTCTTCTCGTAGCTATAAGCTGTATTTGCCTTTATTTCAGACACATATTTGATTATAGACTGTATAATCACTTGTAAACACTCAGTCTTAACCCTACTTTTTCATGTGATTTATTCATATTTCCAAACTCTAAGCCAATTGATCACAAAAATCGACAAAGTCAGACAGAAAATATCCCCACTGGATTAAAAGATTTTTCCTGGTATTTTCAATGTCAAATTTTTGTGTATACTTTGCTAATTAATCTTACCCTAGAACTTTGGTTTTGAGGCTCATTGGAGACCTGTGAATCTTCCAGAGGAGCTCAATTAGCCTCAACCTTTTTTAAAATACTGAACCCAGACTGGTATAATCAGTTTATCTGGGCCAAACTATATTCTTTTTCTGAAACTTGGTGTTATGCTGCTGACCTGACATATCACTGAATCAGACCTATCTTGTGCCTACAGTGAATATGGTTGTGATTCTTGAGGTAATATGTGACCAGAGTTGTCTTCAAAGAAGGGCTGTCTGATGTGGATATGGTAGGATAAGAGAGGACAGGACAGCAGAGAACAGACAGAAACGGACCAGACCAGACCAGACTAGTTCAGACTAGATTAGACTAGACTAGGACAGGATAGGATAATGTAGCGTAGCATAGCTTTTAAGGAAATACTGATTTTCACAAAATATCTCCTAAAACCAATTTGTGTTCTTTTTTTTTTTTTTTTTTTTTTTTTTTTTTTTTTTTTTTTTTTTTTTTTTTTTTAAAGGATGCCTAACTTTCATCACTAATACTATGGAACCTCAGCACACATTCAGAGAACAGACCCCACTTATGGGTATCAGTATTTTTCAACAGAGACATGCAGAGTAGCAAGATCAGAGGTCATTATATGTAGCATAATCTTCCCTGCTTTTCTGCAGGCAGCTGTTCTGAAGTGAAAAGTTTCTTCCAGAAAAGGGGACATTTGCAGAAAAGTAAAATAATGCTTTAATAGACAAAACATCCAAGGACTGTTTAAAACTTTTTAAACCACAAAAGAGAATAAAGAAAATAAAAAATTTTATTCTTGTAAATTGTTCTGAAAGCTGAATGTTCAAACACATAAAAATTTCTTTGAATGAAATCTTTGTTTCTATTCTGTGACAAAAAATATCATATGACATTTGTTGCCTCTCCCATTTCAGTTGTACAGTTGTTGTATGTTCTTAATCTTTTTTCTATTTTCTCCTATAGGCATGAAATTCATTGTGACTGAAAGGATAAAAAAAAAAAAACAAAAAAAAACTCCCTTCACCTTATATAATGCTTGGTATTTATATTGTAATATCCATAGCATGATCAAGATTTTGTGCTCTGGCAAGTGCAAAAGACTAACGGGTACTCAAGAATGGCCCAGCCTTAGGATAGTTCTGCACTGTTAAATAGCCCATCAGATTTACACAATATAAGGGGCAGATACTTTTTCTTACTCAGCTGGTGAGGTCTTTGATCATAATGTGTTCAGTTAATCATTCTATCAATGCACTGAGATCGTACGCTAGCTCTGACTTTCTCAAATATCTATATGAAGTATGGCTATATGGCTATTATGTCAGTTTTTCCAAATGAACAGACTTAAGGAGACTTGAAGTCTGTTACTAGATTTTAATTCTCATTTTGCTTGCTGGCACTAACAAAATCTGGCTAGAAACTTGACTGACAAAAATAATAATTTTAATATATATATACATCTGAATATTTGCTAACACTTTGTGGCAGTTCTCTCATTTTTTTTTTTCTATTCATAGTTACTAAGAAAACCCACTTTATTATTTTAATGCTACTTAATAACAATGATGATATGAAAAATAAAAAAGTTTTGGAAAAACACTGAGGGTGCCAGACTCACACTGCCATTAAAACAATTCCAGTGCAGCATGCCTTTTGCTTTGTGAGAGACCCAGATTGAATTATTCTCTCCCCCCTTTGGTTATTACCACTTCCTAGACATAAATGAACAAATTCCTAAAGGACTGGAACAGGGAAGATTTATAGCATATACTAAAGGACAGAGTAATTGCTTCATTGGGCTTGACCTGAGAGGACATTCAGTGGTACACAGTACAGAATTTCAGCTACAAGAAAGATAAATTAAATTACTGGTGAAGTAATGGGTTGTGGTTAACAAATAGTTTTCAGAAGAAAAGTTTAGTGAAGGAAGTGGGAGGCAGCAAGAGAAATTGAATCTTCTGACAGTAAGAAAACAATTCCAAATACTCTGGCAGAAGATAGCTGACCAACAGGGTGAACCTTAGTGCAGTAGCTGTTTACATGGAAACTTGCAACAAGACAGTCAATAAAAAGGGATCAGATAAGTTGAATGATCACAGATCTCAATCAAGCAGCAGCAAACATCTCAATCCTTCTTTCTGTGAGAATCGGTTGGCAAGACCTGCTCTCCCGCCACGCCCCTAGAAGGTGCTTGAAACTGACCGTATGCATCCATACACTGCTGCACCAGCTACACCACCTGAGACTTCCATTTTTCGTTTTGCAGGCCTTTTTTTCCCTTCCTTCTTTACCAACAAAGACTATCAAGGATGACGAAAAATAAATCGCATGCGGTGTTACTATTCCTCTGCTTTTATCTGCTTTTGAGAGTAAGGTCAGGACCTCTGGAATAAGATGCATCCTCCAGAATGAGCACAGACTTATACTACGGAGTGCTTCTCTACTAGCTGAATTATGAATTATGTATTACAATAGACCAGAGCAATAGACTGTCAAGTTTTTCATTATTTATTCATTATAATTTTATAGTAAAAAACTTCCACAGCTCATCAGCAAAGATCCAGCCTTCCACGTCATCCATCTCTTGGTGGGTCTGGTTAATCTACTTCAGGAGCAGGCTTTAAAAATCAAAACAAATCAGTGTATTGTATTTCTATAAGAACCACACATCCTTTTCCAAAAATCACTTCTGATAGAGGACCCAAAAATGTACTTCTTTTACCTCAGCTTTTCATCATGCAGGACAGAACAACTGTAGATTTTTTAAATGAACGTATAGGTAGTGGAAAAAATCAAGGCTGAGATTTTGAAGGGCTTAATTATAATAACTTCTAATGGTAGTTTTCTATCCCAGGAGTAGAAACCTCTCTCTGTAAAAGCCCTGTTCCTTGAGTGTTTAATTTATAGGTGTACTGAGTGCATATACAAATGCAAATGTAGAAAAATGCTACATTTCATGATAATTTGCATTTCCTTAGGAAAAACATTAACAAGATCTAAACATGGAAAACACAACACCTCAGGGACAATCA
The DNA here is from genome assembly GCA_024733675.1 of Psilopsiagon aymara. Taxonomy (NCBI): domain Eukaryota; kingdom Metazoa; phylum Chordata; class Aves; order Psittaciformes; family Psittacidae; genus Psilopsiagon; species Psilopsiagon aymara. The sequence goes on along the minus strand of JANRGW010032145.1, from coordinate 58,861 downwards.
ATGGAACAGAAAAGTTATTTTACTTTCGTGGTTAATCTCCTGTTCTCTTTTGGCCTTGTCAGCTTTTTCAGTGCCTGAAGATGATGAAGCCAAAACCAGCTTCTGTTCATGCAGGAGCCTTATCTCCTTCAGCTCTGATACAAAATTTTTTAGGTCACAGCTCTCTTGCTTCATTCTTTGATTTTCCCTGAAAGCAGCCTGAATCTTCTCTGGAAGAGGAATGGGGACAGTAGCAGCAGGCACTAAACTAGGGAGAACAAAGATATTTTTTCAAGGATATAATTCTCATCCCCTACTTGTTGTGGTTTGAACCCTGCTGGTAACTAAGTACCACTTGCTCATCGTTGCCATCCCCCTTCCATGGGTGGGATGGGAAGGAGAATTGAAATACAATACAATTGATATACAAAATAATTGCTCATCACCTGCTGACTGGTGCCCAGCATGTCCCATGCCAGTGATCGATCCCTTCGGGATGACACCCCCCAGTTCATATATTGGGCAGTAGGAGATCCCTCTTTTGCTAGTTTGTGTCAGGGGTCCTGTCTCTTTTCCCTCTTGTGCCCCTCCCCTGTGGCAGAGCACGAGAGACTGAAAAGTTATTTATCAAGGTAATGCTACTGAACAACTACTGAAAAATCAGTGCATTATCACCATTATTCTAAAACTAAAGTCAAACCACAACACTGCACCCCTACTAGGAAGAAAATTCACTCTATCCCAGCTGAAACCAGGACACTAGTAAAAGATGGTACTTTATCCCATTTCTCCATTTAGAAAAAGAAATCTAAAATAGAAACTGCATGGGCCCCCATAACAATAAGCATTAGTCTTAACTTGAAACTCTGCAGTATTAAGAATTAATAGCAATAACATCAAAATCAATAATAAAAATAGCAATAACAACAATAAACATATGCTCTCTGTCCTATCTTATGATCAATTAGAGTGATTACAAATAACTATGGCAAAAATGGCTGATAGATGTGAAGGCTGAGGACAGTGATCATGAGATGGTTAAGTTCAGAATACTGAGAGGAGAAAGCAGGGCAAAAAAGCAAGATCACAACCTTTGATTTCACGGCATCAGACTTTGGCCTTTTCAGGGATTCTGCTTGATAGAGTCCCATGGGATAAGGCCCTGATGGAAAGACAGGTTCATGAAGGCTGTTTGATATTCAAGGATCACCTCTGACAAGCCCAGGAAGAGCACATCTCAAAATCAGGTAAACAAGGAAAAGTGCCAGTAGGCCTTCAAGGATGAAAACATGCTACTGGAAAAGCTCACACACAAAATAAGGTAAAAAATTCCAGGCCTTGGAAACCAGATGGAAAGTCTGGATAAAGGGAAGCTTATCCATGGTGGGAAAGGTTCAGATTAGTTATACTGGAGCAAACTGAACACACAGAAGCCCTTATTTGATGTATCCATGACTGCTGAGGCAGTTGGCTGAATTGCAAGATGGCTCTCAATAAACTGTGAGTGATCATAGAGGCTGGAAGAGGTGTCTGAGAATTGGAGGAAAACAAACATTGCTCCTGCCTTCAGGAAAGGCAGAAAGGAGGATCCAGGGAACTACAGGCCAGTGAGCTACACCTCAGTCCCTGGGAGGAATCAACTAATGCTTGAAACCTTTTCCAGGCACATGAAGTACAGGAGTAGTAGAGGTTTCACCAAAGAGGAAACAGGTTCAACCAAAAATGGCATGACTGTCTTCGTAGCTGAAGGGAAAAAGTGGCTATTGTATATCTTGGCTTTAGTAAGATCTTCAATACAGTCTCCCATAGCATCTTAAAAAAGTCTTTTACTGTGAGTTTGACTAAACACAGCAATGGGCTGCCCAGAGATGTTGTGGAGTCTCCATCCTTGATGATACTAAAAAATTCACTAGACATGGTCTGGGGCAACCTGTACTAGGTAATCCTACCTTAACAGGGGGCTTGAGCAAGATGACCTCTGGAGGTCACTTCCAAACTTAGCTATTCTGTGATTCTGTAGCACTTGCTGAAGCGGTCAATAATGAAGCAGTCTCCCTAAATGGGAGAATGTGAAAAGCAATTTGCAGCATACAGACTCAAGTCAAAGTAATCTATATACTCATAGAATTAAAGCAGAAAAAAGACTGAAGTCTTGGAAGTATTTTAAGGATTCCTGTAACTCTCAAAGAGCAAATGTACAAGAATCAGTGCTCAAAAGCATAAAGAAAATCTTGTTATTAAAGAACTAAAATTGACAGCAACAATAGCAGTGAGAAAACAGAAGCAGCACAAGGCTTAAAATGCCATTGCAGTGACATTGAAGCTGATGGATGAGCTGATAGATGACAGAATCAAGGAACATCAAACAAACCAGAGGACATGAAACTCTGCAGCACTCATATCTTAGGTCTCACTGAGAGCCTCATTTACACAGGTTTATCTTTTTAGATGAAGACCAGTTTTGTTAGTTCATGTCTGGACTGCATTTCAAAGGGCAACTGCTCTTCTTTGCCATCAAGATTTAAGAATTATTTTTTTAAAAAAGTAATTCTTATTCCGGGGATGAGATATAAAAAGCAGCATAATTTAATACTGTTAAAATATTTAAATTTAAATGCATATCACTTGAAAATAATTGTAATTAAAAATTAATGACTCAAAATCTACATTGTAAGCGTTCCTGACACTACATCTGTTTTAAAACCCTTTTATTGAATTTATGTTATATGTGAACCGCTATCATTTAGGTTGGTGCTGTGTGACAGCAAAATTCTAGTTTTTAGTTCATTTTAAAAATGTGAAAGCCATCCAGAGTTTTCAACATATTTTCTAATGTATCCACCATGGCTTTTCTAAGCAATTGGAATATCTGTTGTATGTGTGCTCCAGTTGAGAAAAAAGTCTCTAACAAGAAACTCATCTGTTTTGTTCTCGTTCTTCTCTAGGACATGCAGGATTTATCCAGAAGTTGCTGATAACTGTCTATGGTGTTCAGCAGTCAATGGATGTGGCAATGTTAGCATAAAACAGATTGTGATAATCTCTTTGCATGCTGGATAGTTACTACCAATTTTATGGTTTCTAAATTGACTTAAACTAAACCTGAAAGTTATTGTACATGCACAGATCCTAAACACTTAATCTGATTATAATTTTTTGCAGTTTGCAAGTAATATTTCCTTTTCAAAAATTGTTATAATTATGGATTAGTGTGGGCTGTGCTGGTTTAATTTTTTTTTTTTTTTTCATTAAGATTTGAGGACAAGCCTTGTTTTTGTTTAAGATGACTTCCAGCCTGAGAATTTATACATTTTGCTTAATCTTAGACAACAAGAAGGCCTTGCTGGGAAAAGGAGCTTAACACAGAATACTGGTCATGAAATACAATGCATGTAAACACTGAAATTTCTGAAAATGCTTTGAGGCCTCTATATAGTTATCTTAATCATCAGTATATGGGTTTGACAGGTGACGTTGAGAAAATTTTATTTTCCCATCAACATTGTCAAAGTTATTGGCTAATTAGTTAAACTAATGGAAATTATAATGAGGCTCTCAAGGCTACTGCTCACTGCAGTTTCCATGTGAAGAGTGTGATTTAATTACCATCTTTTTGGTCTTCAGTACTCCACATGTATTAATAAGGACCGTACTGGAATAACAGATATTGGCCTAAATTTGGATTGAAACACTGAATTTTAAAATAGTCAAGTAACTTGCAGGACATCTGAGGTCTTGTCAGTATATCTGCACAGCACTGATCAGTTCTGTATGCAGGTCTGAAATAACTGAAGACCTACTTCTGATATATATTCAGTATGTTTGTAGACATTAAGTTTCATCTTTTCATGTACATATGCATAAATGTATAAAGCTTTGTATGTTTGTGTTTGTGTACAGACAGAAGCTCTTATATATCTGAAATAAATCAAACATATAATTGCAAAGATTTTATACAGAATGTATAAGTCAAAACTGAATTTGCAAATTAAACTGCCCGAGAGCAGGAGCTAAGCATAAAAACATAGAATGCCTTATTGAAGAGTTTGAGAGACCTTTTCTACCTAAAATCATATAAAATACATATTGCTGCTCTTGACAATTATTTCAATTTGACTTTATTTTGCCACAAAGCCTAATTGGTTTGGCTAAACTTAAATGTTGGTTATATTTTTTGCCAGAAGGTGGGTTTTATGTCCAAGAACAAACTTATGGATTTTAGAAGTTTAGAGCTCCTCTGAGCATGTGGTTATGGTGAACAATGGGAAAAGATATTTCAATATGATTCTGAAAAGGATAATTAGGATAGGATAGGATAGGATAGGATAGGATAGGATAGGATAGGATAGGATAGGACTGGACCGTTGAAAGGCACTGATCAACAATCATCCAGTCCAAATGCCTGACCACTTCAGGGCTGACCAAAAGTTAAAGTATATTATTAAGGACATTGTCCAAACGCCTCAAACATGAACATGCATGCAACATCAATCAGCTCTCTAGGAAGCTTGCTCCAGTGTTTGACCATCCTCTTTGTAAAGAAATGATTCTTAAAGTCCAGACTAAACCTCCCCTGAACCAGTTTTGAGACACTCTCATGTGTCCTGTCCCAGGGAGAAGAGCTAAGCACCTCCCTCTCCACTTCCCCTCCTCAGGAAGCTGTTAGAGAGCAATAACATTGTCCCTCAACCTCCTTTGCTCCAAACCAGAGAAAAGAAAAGATTAGATTTTGAAGACCATTTAAAGAGTCATGCGCTTCCTGGAATTGAGTCTCACTGCAAGTTAACTTCAGGAAATCTGAAGAAAAAGATTTACATTATCTTTGTTCACTTTTACAGCATTCAGTGAACATGATCACTTAGGAAGGTTTTGGAAAATGAGGAGGTTAAATGCATCAAGAATGTTGCAGTCTCGCATTAATGACTTCTCATCTGAATAGAGCTGTTTGAGTTAAAAGGTCGATGTCATTAAGCTCCTGCTTGCCATTCTGAGAAAGACAAAAACTGAGTAGCATATAAGTCACAAGCATAACATTTCATCTCTCAAATGAAATTGAACGGTGGCCTGCAGCACTAACAGATAAAAAAAAAAGTCTGAATTAAATGCATGTTTCTTAAGCAATGTTAGACTGGCTTTGTCTTCTTTATGCTCCTAGACTGCGGGAAAACTGATGAATGAGCTTCTAGCAAAGAAACCATATATGTATTATAGCTTGTGCCTACTGCTATCACAAATAGAGCTCATAACACAGTTTGCTTGCAACACTGAGCATGTTTACAGCACTTAGCATACAGGCCTTTGGAAACTTCTCTGTGATAGAGAAAGGCATATTATTCTATAATGCACTCCTCAGTCATGTAGCTTTTCTAATGATATCTTCCCACAACAGATATCTAACTATCTATTAAATTATTTGAGGTGCAAATGAGTCATAGAAAACCCTTAAATTTTTTTTTCTGCCTATATAAGAAAATTGTATTTTATCTTCAGTGTCCAAGAAGCAGTTTTAATACTAATCAGTACTATTGACAGCATATAAAGATAAATCCTTAAGCATATTTAGAAAAACTTAAAGACAACATTCCAGTACTTGGTCCACTTTTACAGGCAGGTTTTGTGCATTCAGGCAAACTCTTGTCCCTTTCTTGTTCCTTTGACTTATCAGAACCAACATAAAAATATGCATTAAATTCATGAATTATATTATTTCCCTGCTAGATAATATTTTGGAACAAAAGCACAGACCGAAGTCTGCAATGAAGAAACAGCAGAAACAGAAATAAAACAGAGCTGATTATTAAGCAAATAATTTAGATGTAGTTTGGGTTCTTGATTTCTGCATTTTGTCCCATAGTCCTGGTCAGGGAACTTCAAAAAAAGAGCAGCCTGAAAAAATTGCAGGATTTAACACAAGTTCATTCAACCCAGTTCACAATGCACTCTCCATGGGCACAGCATTTGGTGGCTAAACAATACCCAATAAATAAATTTATTGTTTCATACCTCTACTGTAATCTGATAGCACCCAGAATGCTATATATGTTACCTATGCGTGCTGGATAAGCTACCTACTTCTGACAGATATCTAGCAGAATCTACACCATCATGCTGGGACTGAAAGTCAGAGAGAAAAAAAGTAGAGAGATTTTGCACGAAGTTATACACAGAGGCACTGTGAGGGCTAAATGAAAGTCTGCTTCCTTCATGCTCCTCTGTGCTGGTAGCAAATTGCAGCTGGGGAGATCCATGGGCAAATTTCAGCCCATAGAAAATGTACAAAAGTGTTGCAATAATAAAACAGATATTGAAGGTAGCTAAAATTTCTCAAACTGTCCTTGTCATGTTTTCAACTGAGCATTTAACCTTTATTTGGCAGATGGTGCTATGGTCGTGTCCCCAAACTGGTGAAGAGTTAAGGGTACCCTGCCCCATCAGGAAGCCCTTGCAAGTGCAGTGCCATTTGGAGCTCTGGAGTGTGTAAGACAAGTAACAGTTGCGCTACAACAACATAGTTTTAAAAATTTCCCTTTTGGGCAAGCCCAGGAGTGACCTTTCAACCTTTCACAAAGCTGTTATTGGTTGTATTGCAAGAACTGCAGATCTCTCAAGTTCTGTGGTCAATAAAAGAACTCCAAATGGAAGACAGACTATTTACTCTGTTAGTTGCATTTCTTCTTTTCAGTGTCTCGTAGTAAGTTGCCGTGGTACTTTCAATCATGCTAAATTGAAAAGGAGGACATGGATTAAACATACCTGAAAGGAGGCAGTGTTTCCAGTATATTTCTTCATGCCACCTTCTGTCAGGGAAGTCTACTCGGTCAAGTCCAGTAAGTTCCAGTAGAGCCTGGAAGTTCCCAGAAAAGCTTGTTTTATTCAGTTTTTTTATGAATCACCAGTATGTACTTGCTTCCATATTTTAAGGATTTTCATTTTTGAATGCCACATTGCACTACTGGAATGGTCTTGCTCATCTAACACCCTGTTTTCTATGCTTCATGCTTTGTCTAATATCTTTGTTTTGTGACTTAATATTATCCTTTTTCACCATAGCTAATGCCTACCCTACTTCATTGAAATGTGGTATATTATGTAAATGAATAAACAGCCCAGAGTCTGAGAATCTGCATCCTTCATTTTGAAAGCCTTATTCATCCTGAATAAAAATCCGTAAAGATGTAAGTGAAACTCAGTGAAAAGATAACATTTTTCCCGTTAGAAATAGAGTTAAATCCATCAGTGCATTCAGACCTGCAACAACAGTAGAGACATTATTTCAGACTCCAAAAACACTCTCAGGGTATTTGGGCAGGTTTTTCTGTACCTATTGCTACCCTTTTTACCGTCCAGTATCTATAACTCCGACGTTTGTGATCAGCAGATGCATCTCACACCTATCGGACAGGACAAACTGCTGAGGGCAGTAAATACATATTTTTACTTACTATAAAAAGGATGAAAATTTACAGTGCTATATATGCATTTCTTATAAATCTGCTTTTTAAAAATGTCAACATGACATATATACAGTTTGGGTTTGATTTTTCAAACAAAAGAAACCATTTTACCTTATTGCTTCACTCACTTGAGTTGAACTTCTTCTTATTAAACTGACAGAATTTAGCAGTATAATCTGCTTTTGGGAATATTTCACATTTAGAAGATAAAAATTTGACAGCATTATGAAGCTTCAGGAAGGGAGATCATAGAAGAACAAAAAAGAGGAAAAAATGGGTATCTATATATATATACACACATATATATGAATATGCACAAAATGTATCTACACATCCTTTTTTTTTTTTTTTTTTTTTTTTTTTTTCTCTTAAATAGCTCAGAATACCTGTCAGGTAGCTAAATTTGTTCTAGTTCCAAAATAATAGACTAGGTCTGACTGGTAAACTGAAGCCTCTTCAAGACTTAGCATTGCATTGCGCTGCAAAAACAAACATCATCACTCTTGAGATTGTAATTCCCAGCTGGAAGAGGCCAGAAGAAAGAGCTTAGAAGAATCCAACAGCATTCTTTAAATAAAAATGTACAGTAATCAATCAGAGTTAAAGATGCAATTGTTACATGAATACAGCTATAGGTCTCTTCAGATCTGTATTTAATCATATTCCAAGACACAAGGATAAGCAAAGCATAAAATTAGGCATGTATATGCACAAAGGCAACGACAATAAGTAGTATTCTCTCTACCTCTCATAAGTACTGTTTATGATAATCCTATACACATTTAGTATTGCTCTGCTTGTGGGTTTGTTTGTATTTTTTTATTCTTTATTCTCTATTTATATATGTTGATGAGATCCCCCTGAGCCTTCTGTTCACTGGGCTAAATAGCTCTTTCAGCCTTTCCTCAAAAAAGAAATGCTCCAGTCTCTTAGTCATCCCTGTGGCTCTTCATTGAACTCTCTCCAGTATCTTCATGCGTCTCTTCGTGTTCCAGGTGTGGCCTCATCATCCAAAGAGTAAGGATCACCTCTGTCAGACCTTCGGGCAATACTTTGTCTTCTGTAATTGAGGATACCATTTGCCTCCTTTGCAGCAAGAGCACAATGCTGGCTCACATTGCTTAATGGATTGTTAATAATATACTGGACTGGACTTGGTATTGATCCACTGAGGCAAGCTGCTAACTAGTGACCTCCAACTTTGTCCACTAATAGCCACACTCTGGGCCTGGCCATTCAATTTTCACTCTCTGCTCATCCACCCTCTACATCAACAGCTTCTTTATGAGGATCTTATGGGAGACAGAGTCACAAGCCATACTGTAGCCTAGGTAGAAAGTATCCACGGCCCTCCTCTTGTCTACTAGGCCAGTCTCTTCATCATAGGAGTCTATTAAGTGGACTAAGAATGACTTCCACTCATGCTGAGTAATTCCTATGTCCATTTTGCACCTGGAAATGATTCTAGGGATTAGCTACTCTGAAGTCTGAGGCGGGGTTGACTGGCCTTTAGGTCCCTGGATCGTCCTTCTTGTCTTTCTTGAAGACAGAAGTGGTTTTTTTCTTTCCTGCAGTGTTTTGGTTCTTCTCATAGTAGCTGTAAGCAGTAAAATATTATTGAGAGTGGCTTCACAATGACATCTGCCAACTCCCTCAGCCACTGTGAGTGCATTCTATTGGGACCTCTAAACATAAATGTCCAGTTTGCGCAAGTGTTATCTGATGCTATCCTTTTCCCCATGGAAACATCATTTTCTGTTTCCACTCGGTATCTAAGTACCTATGTTTTGTTTTTTTTTTTTTTTTTTTTTTTTTTTTTTTGTTACTGCTTTGTTTTGATTTGGTTTGGGTTTTATTTGCTTTGATTTTTTTTTGGTTTTGTGTGGAGGAAGAGGATTGGCAAAGAATTTCAGCTTGATAGTCATTTTGAATCTGTGTCTCTATAGAACTGCAGAAACATACAGCTTTGGGTGATTTAACAATGTATCATGAGGTGGATTTTGGAAACACAGACCAAAGATACCCACTGTACCTTCCATAATACTCAACCCAGTCCCATGAAAACACTAACAATTCTATGGCCTCTGTAATATATAAATGGATAATATGTCACCTAGATCCAGATTTCTGTACTCAATGGATTTACAGCTGAAGTTCAGTAATAAATTGGCAATCTCTGCACTGTGTTTCATCTCATGGTAGAGACATGCCCTTAGGCAGCAAAAGGCAAGAAATACTGTCCATATTTGAGTGACAATAAGTCTGTCAGCCAAATATTTTGTCTTCTAGCTGAGGCTGCGCTCACTGCAAAACACTGCTTAGCTATGAGGCTAAGCACGAAATAAGATATGAGCCAAGATTTTAAAGGAATAAAACCCTCCCACCCTTATAACTTTCTGATTTTTTCCTTCTCCAGATGTAAATATTTTGTGTTGTAAGCTATTTCTTGAAATTGTTAAATAGAGGTATGGTGCACCAGTTCAAAAATCTGAGAAGCTACTACTTTTCAACAGTCATCAATATATTTGAATAAAAATAAAAACAAACAAAAAAAACACCAAAGTTAAAAACTAAGCAGTAGTGTTTGCCAAGAATTGTATAATTAAGCCTTAAAATTCTTGAATGGGTTTCAGAAAGGAAGAAATTTGTTGATGTAAGGACACTCTGCTTCTTTGCTTCATAGAGAAGTTTTGCTCATTATCTAGCTATGACCTGCCTCAGGGTCATGGCTGAATTATGTGGGGCAAAAGTAAAGATGACTCTTTCCTGACCCACCTTTTGGTTGTTTTTGTTATTTTCCTAACCAGCAACTAAGCACCTCACGACCATTTGCTCATTCCCCTCAGTGGTGAAAACCAGCAGAGTAATTTATGAGAACTTCTGGGTACAGATAAAGACAATTTAAGTAGTAAAGCAAAAGCCACATATGCATGCAAAGCAGAACAAGGAATTCATTCATGACTTCCCATTGTTAGAGAGGTGTTAAGCTGCCTCCAGGAAAGCAGGGCTTCATCACAAGTAACAGTTAATTACTTCCAGATGTCCCCTTCTTCCTTCTCCGCCCCACCTTTATATGCTGAACATGGGGTCATACCCTTTTGGTCACCTGGGGTCAGCTCTCCTGGCTGTGTCCTCTCCCAACATCTTGTGCACCCCCAGCCTCTGGTGGGTGGGGTTAGAAGCAAAAGAGATCTTGGCTCTGAGTAACTGCTGCTCAGCAATAATGAAAACATCCCTGTGATATCTACGTTATTTCCAGCACAAATCCAAAACAAAGCTCCATACCAGCTACTGTGAATAAAATTAGCTGCATCTTAGCCAAAATCAGCAAAAGCACACTACAATTCTCTAACAATTATACCAAATGGCCTAACAACTATTGCACATATTTTTAGTAAACAGTTTTATTTTCTACAGTTTCTTCTTTCTGACATATATTACTTAGGTTTTTGATGAAGATACCCATATAAATTAGTAAATACTCATTCTGTCACCATTTAGAAAATAAAATTATGAAATTTAAAGATATACAAGAATTTAGAAAGAGAAAAGGTCACCTTAAACTACTTTTTTTTTTTTTTTTTTTTTTTTTTAACCAACACCTTGTATTAGTAGAGAGAGGGAAAGGAATATATCTGGTATACTTTGTGAAATAGTTGTTTATGTCACTTGTCAGTGTTAACTAGAAAAATATGTAAGTAGACGAAAGCACAATAAAGCTGAGTGTAAAAAGAAGTGTTGCAAAATATCTGTAAGCAATTCAATTGCTGATAAACTAGGAAGAAAACCGTAGTATATAATGGGTAGTTCTGGTTAGCAATTTGGATGATGAATATGTGCCTGTAATAGAATCATAGAATCATGTAATCGTAGAATGGTAGAATAGTTAGGATTGGAAAGGACCTGAAGATCATCTAGTTCCAACCCCCTTGCCATGGGCAGGGACACCTCCCACTAAAACATATCACCCGAGGCTATGTCCAACCTGGCCTTGAACACCACCAGCAATGGAGCATTCACAACTTCCCTGAGCAACCCATTCCAGTGCCTCACCACCCTCACAGTAAAGAATTTCTTCCTCATACTCAGTCTAAACTTCCCCTGTTTACATCTGAACCCCTTGTCCTATCATTACAGTCCCTAATGAAGAGTCCCTCCCTAGCATCCCTGTAGGCCCGCTTCAGATACCAAAGATCAAGTCATGTAGTTTGGCTTTGGGAAGTGAGATGGTAAAGAGAGATGGTTGAGAAAGTATAGTTTATTGCACTTGTCACAAAAGACATCTGAAATTGGCCAAGTGATGGGAGAGCTGATGATGTCTAAAGGAAACTTACAGCTGCATTGCCAGCAGGATTCAAGCAGACCATCCATGATCTGAAGTGCTCAAGAAGCTCTGTGGCTTAAATCACATGTAACTGCTTCTTTCTTGTTGTGTCTTCAAAGTGTGAGGCAAACCCATCCTTTCTATACTTTTACTGTTGATTAGGCCATCTTGGAGCTTTTGAGACACTTTTAACCTTTTTTAAAAAGCCCCCCACTACTTCCTTGGGGATTCAGTTTCCCTTCTGTCTTTACCTTCTTATTCTGATTTGTGTAATGGCATAATCTCAGATACGTTCCTGTCACTAATATTCCTGGCTCTGTCATCTGTACCTATGATTTTCAAATCTGTAATGTTGTATTTAGCTTTTAGATCTAAAGGTCTAAAGTACGAATAAGTAGTAAATGCGTCCCCAATAGCACTGAATTAGCTTCTGAAACTCCACAAAAAACAACTGGTTTCTGCAAATGTGAATGAAATTTGAAAGAAAAATCAAAAAGAGAAGGCACCTATGTATACAGATAACAGGCTAAATCTTGCACTCCTTGCTTAAGTCTTACTCATACAGCATTCCTGATATAATTGCACTTTGCAGCTAGTTTTGCCTGAGGAAAGACTGGCTGAATGCTGAGTAATGGCATCAAAATTAATTCCTGAGAAGCTAATGAAGTGTCACATAAAGGGTATTACTTCAATTTTAGGAACAAGTACAGTCACATTATCCAATACTTCCAAGTACAGAAGTTCCTATGTTACCATATTCTAAGAATCCATATCACAATGATTGTGCGCAACAAAGTGTAATGAAAATAAAATGTTTTAAAGATGTTAATATAGGTACCTGTTGGCCTCAGCTAAGTCCATCTCCTAATTCCCTGGGGTGCTGTTACTCACGTTGCTGTGACTTCAGGTGGGTGGCACACGCATGCATGATCTTCCGTGTTAAGGCTGAGTAAACTACTGTGGAGAACACTTCCTGCTGCCTTCTCTTTGTATGGAAGGAAGGGGTTCACATTACATGCTGCGTGAACACCTTGGGCCAAGGATAGATAAGTATAAAACAAGTCATGTCTACAGCACAGCGAGGCCTCATAGCTGTGATTTTCCTCCATTATGGCAACTGAGAAGTAGCTAGAGATGGCTAATATTAATATCAGAGTGAGACTTCAGTATTAACTGGATGACATGAGAGCTGTGCAGTTAAGAGAAATCACTGTCTCAGAGAACTTGACTGAAAATAGGCAAGGCAGAGAGGAGAGGTAAGAAAATATAACCTCTGTTTTTCCATATTTTTCTACCTGGTGAAACTATGCAGAAAGATCACTGTGACCTAGGTAGCAAAGGCTGTCCGTAACAAAACTAGCAAGTAAAAATTCAGGTTGTCCAAATCCCATTATGTTACCTTGATCTAGTTTGGTGTAAACACAGTGAGCTCATGCACCTGAGATTGGACCTCCAATGGATGTGTTGTGAAGCTGTTCTGAGCACAGACTGTCAGTCTGGCTGTGTGCCCTGCACAGTCTGAAGCCTCCCCCTCTGCACCAGGAAACATAAGGGGCTAAAAAGTAGGAGCACTGCTGTTCTAAGAGATCCAAGCCACTAGTTGTCATTGGGAGTGTGTCCGCCTCTAACGTCGTGCCTGTGGGAGTGCTGCTGCTATGATGTTCCTGCGTGGATGGCTGCCATCCATAACCACTTTTAATAGCCCTGAAACCACACCAGCGTGGTGGAAGAGAGCTGTATCCTAGGAGCCCTTATTTTTAATGCACTCAGCACTTGGGGCTCAGAGAGGGTGTTGTATAGCTATGGTGCCCAGGAGGAGAAGAGTTAAAGCTGTACTCAGGACCAGAGAGACTGAAGCCTAGATAAAACCATATTACATCTATGGCGCTCAAGGCAAGGATAAGCTTTGGTGCAAATCTTGAAGGACGTTTTTTTTGAGGAGTAAGTGGTCTTCAGAATCTGTATCTCATCCCATGGTTTGATTATTTTTCTTAGCTTTGCCTGTTATCTTCAAGGGTAATATTTTCCCTATACAGCCTAAGTCTGGTGATTTCTGGTGAGGCTTTCCTCATCATGAACTCACCACACAGGATCTGTGTGGCATTCTGTATACAGGCCAAGGACAAACATTTCACCTAGATCTTCTCTGCATAGCGTTTTATATGTCAGCCTTGCTAACTCTTTGAGATTAAATGAATTAAGTGGAGTAAAATCTCTTCAGTGATGACTTCATGCACTACTGAGCAGATGTGGCTTCAGGGCTGTATTGTTTGATTTACGTTCATTTAAGATACGCAGTTTTGCCAGCTGGAGCTACCAACTCTTACCCACCCATATATGATTTTGTGCTATGCATTGCTGAGTTTGGTGTAGCTGCATTTTTCTTTGAAATGTTTCCACAGTCACAGCATTTAACAGGCTTACAGCCCGACTCACTTCAGAGATTTTATTGTGAAAAACATTGCAAGATGTCCTGCAGCCAATGCTTCCTTGAGTTTAGAAACCTTCAGGTTTGGATTGTGCACTTTGGATTAATTTACATTGCCTTCATTTAATACTTCAATGATCTGTAGAATCTCTGGAACAGCTCTTAAGGATAGTATAGACACTCTCATCATTTGGGGTCTTTTTTTAATCACCACCATATATTTTTAAAAATAATCCAAAGAGAAATCATGGGTCTCATTAAGTCGGTAGATCAGGTTCTACAGCCCATGTTATGCAAAGGTTCAAGCCAGCTGCTTGTCACAGCTTGTGTCTCACTGTCTAAAAAAGACACAAATCTGTGAGTTGACCTAATTTTTCTTTCTGGGAATTTGCTCTCCTGTGCAATAGAAAGGCTGTAGTGTTTACTGTTGCCAGGCTTCCAGGAATCTAAATTGTTAAGCAGTGAGAAGCAGAAAAGCAATTCTGCTCAAGTAGGTACTTTTAAAGTATTACCAGACTCCTCTACACAGATGAGGGAGGAATAACTTTTGCAGTTCCAATATGCAGCAGAATAACTGAACTTAGCTATTGCAAAGCAGAGAGTCACACGGCCTGAGTGCATTTTCAGACTGATGTGCTACTTCTGATGCTTCCAGCAGACTTCATTCTCATGCTAAATTCAAAGTGTTTTTTTCCAGTGTGACTGTAGAGAGCAGTGTTTGCGACATTTCTGAATGACTTGTAGTCTGGATGAATGAGGAAATAAAGGCTAAGAGACCTGTTCTGAGAATAGACCATACTGCGGCTCCTTCACATAATTTTTCTTCTGAATGGTAGTTTGTCTTGTAATTTTCTTCAAAACAGTGTTTTAAGAAGTAAGGGACTAAACATCCCCTCTGCTTCAGAACTGAAGTCTCACAGTTCTTTAATTCACAAGAGGGTAGGAAGAACTTGGGCCACCCAAGGCATCATCCAACCAATATGTTCCCCCTTTCCACAGTATGGGAGATGCAATGGTGGTGTACTGGGGGATTAGCATCACAGTGATAAGATGCTTGCTGTTGCATTTCTCACTTACACAGGCTCAGGGGAGCACAAGAAGTCCCACAACAGCCAAAGGCCAGCAGCTGTACTAGGAGTAGCAGGCTGTGTAGATACTGCAGTCTAGTCTGCACTACATTTCTGGGCTAGCATTTCCCTCCTGCATCCCTCTAAATTTTAATACCTCTTTTAATTCCTAAGCCTTTTAATTAGGTCTCGTATGGAAAGGAGCAGAAACAGGATAGAGAAGTCATTTAACTTTCTCTTCATCCAAGCCACTCTTAGTAGGATAATTTTCATCTTAAGCAGGAAGTTCTTTGAACCAGGCTATTACTCTGTCATGAGCTGTCTGTAATCCTTCCACATGCACAACACCTTCTCCACACCTTTCAGTATGGTTCTTGCTAACAAGTCTGTTGCCCTGTTTTACTCAAAATCCACTGAAGTCAATAACCACCTTCACAGTGGGCTTTGAATCCTGACCTTAGATTGAGAGATGGATAGGTACTTGCATTGCCACGAATTTCTGTAGACCTAGTTACATCTTTACGTCCTGCTCCTGTTATATAAATGTTAATGTATTGTGCTAATAGGTTGATTAGCTTGCTGGGATACACATGCAGTATCCTCTGAAATTTCCCCACAGAGCTTAATGGGAGCATTAAATCTCAGAATGACTGAAGAATGCTACTTCTCGGTAGGGCCCCTGCCGTCTGGGTAAATGTAACAGGGAAAGTGAAAAGGAAGCATTCTATTATAAAGTCCTAATACTTTATTTTGTAAAATGTAGAATAATTTTTTATGATTTATACCTTTTTATTTTTCCCATTATAGGCTAATACAGTATTCTTTTCTACGTGTTTTGTGATGCTAATCTAGTAGTCCTGCGTTACTGGTAGTAGTCCTGCTGCTGCTCAGCATGGGAATAGCTCCCTTGCTATCATGGGCGCTAATCAGTTTACATTAGCTGGGGTTTTAGGCTATTTCTCAATTTTACTTCTGGAAGTCAAGATGGTTTGCAGCTATAACTTCTATAGTTTCCTGATCATGCAGAAAACGTGCAGGGTGTGTTCTTTCAAGTAGTGCATAAGAATTCACACTACTATTTGGTTGCCTTGAATAAATCTGCCAAATGCCAACAGGAGAAGCAAGAATTAACATGTTCACACCTCATCTTAGGTGCTTTCAGGGATAATCAAAGTCCTTCACTCCATCCTCCACTGAAAACAGGCAACAGAAGAAAATTCAGCCTGTGAAGGCTGAATTTCTGTTTCCATTTCCAGTGAAATCTTTAGCAAATATTGATTCTAAGCCTTTATTTTCCTGTAATACACATATATTCAGGCTATGAAACTGCACTGAGCAACTCTGGGAAATTGTGTGCCTTGGCTTGCATTATTCACACATTCACACAACTACTAGGATTACAGAAAAGAGTGACTCATCTACTGATGACAGTAGGTAAAAGAAAGGGTGGTGGAGGTGTGGGGGTATCCCTAGTTCTCATACCTACTTAAGGGAGTAATACAGACACAGAGCTGAAAGGGAAGCTGTCTGTCAAGAGTCCGGGTCTACTACAGCAGGCAGTGAAGGTCTTGTAACCCCTTCCAGAAACTGCTGAAGCTCTGGGTTAAAACTAGTTTGATGCCTGAGGGAGAGGGCTGCTTGGGCCCTTTAATACTCTTGGGAAAGGTGTGTCTGCTTATTTAGCTTATATCAATATGATCTCCTCTCTCATTAGAGTTCCTACCTTGATCTAGTGACAAGGGTAGTCCTATCCCAATACAGATTTTATTTTGTTAGGTGAAGGTTGGCAATTCTAAAATTGCTCCAATGCTCAGTTAGGAATTTACTGATGCATTATTATGCTGACAGTAATTCAGTAGTGGAGGTCCTCCATAGACCTATACTTGAGCACAACAAACTGTGGATGTGTAAAGAAAGCATCCTCAGTAACAGTACTCCCGTGGTACGGTGGTTTCAATCAGGTGAATCTATTCACCTAAACAATCCATCTTTCCTATGAAGACTGGCTGGGAGAGTTGTGTCTGTTCAGCCTGGAGAAGAGAAGGCTCATGGGAGACCTTACAGCAGCCTTCCAGTACCTGAAGGGAGCCTACAAGAAATCTGGAGAGAGACTTTTTACAAGGGCATGTAGAGATAGGACAAGGGGGAGGACAAGCTTTAAACTGAAAGAGGGTAGATTTATATTCGATAATAGAAGGAAGTTCTTTACTGTGAGGGTGGTGAGGCTCTGGCACAGTTTGGCTGGAGAAGCTGTGGCTTCCCTACCGCTGGCGCTATTCAAGGCTAGGTTGGACGGGGCTTGAAGCAGCCTGGTCTAGTGGAAGGTGTCCCTGCCCATGGCAGGGGGTTTGGAACTGGATGAGCTTTAATGTCCTTCCAACCGAAACCATTCTATGATTCTATGAATACTAGGGAGTGACACTTCAAAGATTTGAAAATATCACTAAATGGGAAAAAAAAGAGAAGACTGAGGAAACATGACAAGTGTGAGACTGTTTGCATTTTTCTAGAACAGATGTTAAGGCAAGTGTTGACTCATAGTTTGAGCTGAGCAAAGGAAGACGGTGCAGTAACTGCTGGCATTGGTGACAAGGGAAAAAGAATATTATCTGTGTCCCCATGAGATGGCACCCTGAACCAGCAGTGCACACAGGGATGGGTTTGAAATTTTATTGTCCTGGACAGAGCGGTTCACAGATGTTTTAGTGAGAAGTGATTAATCCAAAGCATCGTCTCTCTGCTTTTGTTTCACAGAAGTTGATCTTAGTCTTTGTAGTGGGAAAAAGATGAAGTTTCAGAATAATGTGCCATGGTTTTTCGTCTGTTTTGCATATATGCATTTCACCTTATACTTTGATTTCCTAGTCATATTAGGAGGCTCTTTCACAGGCTCTTCCAAGTAGTCAGTCAAATCTGTCTCTTTGTTAAGCTGTTTTATTTGTATTACACCAAGCACTATGCCTGATGCCAAGTGTTGGGAGCAATGCCTTTAGGAAAAATAGTCAGATTCTCAACAGCATGGTTCCAGAACATGGGATCATTCATTTCTCATTCACCAGATTAAAGGCTTTGTTCTTACTGAAAGCTGTCATGTATTTGGTTGCCTATTTCAGTTTTTTCCCAATGCGATGTACATGCTGGTCCAGAACAGCCTCACTAAAAAACCCAAAAGTAAGTAAGTAGGTATGAGAAACAATTAATTTTTGGTCTGCTGTTAGAAGTAATCACCGGTGAGTAATACTTCTATGTCAGCAGACACGTCTGAAGAAAACTGTGTTGCTATTGTACGTGTTGAATCAGTGTGTTGCTATGTGGCACCATCATTTATGTGTAATAGGGCATACACCTTGGGAAGAAAGAGGAAACAGAGAGAGGCAGCTTGTTGCTGCTCAGTTGTCTTTGTCAATGAAACCAGAGAATAACACTTTATTATTGCAAGTGTTATTCTAATTTCAGTCTGATCTTTGATAGCATTTCTTATGAAAATTGAAAGTATTTGGACTATCACTTATTCCTGTTGCTAAAAGGAAATCTGAACTCATGTTATGTAGGGAATATTAAAAGTGCTGCTGTGTGTACCTGTTTACAGACTTTGTGATCTTACCCTTTGAATTTTTCTAATTGTGTTAAAGTTATAGGTCAGTGAATCAAAATAAAGCATACAAATGACCTCCTGTCATTGGCTTCATTGCAAGATCTGCAGCTTTCTGTGAAAACTGTAACTTTATTAGAAGACCTTCCATGACTGGCAGCGTAGAAAGAATGCATCGGTTTGTTCTATTTATTATTCATTTCCACTTGTAGATGATTTCCCATGTGGCCTTCAGAGCATAACAGCATTAATTGCTATCAGGTATGCACTGAGCATTAGTGAGTTTGGGGAAGGAAAAACCAACCAAGCAAAACACTACAGTGGATGCTTTGAGTCTCTGAAATAGTTAGAATAGTTCTCCATGCGGTGTTGAGCAGCAGGAGTATTCCCTTCTCCCAAATGAGCTTGCCCTGAGAGTTGAGAGAGGGTGGCTGGCTTTTGTTTCCTTCCAGCAGCATGTAGGGACAGCCTTCCTAGGAAGTGTTCAGAGGGTGTGTCAGGGAGAGGTGGGGGAGCAAGGGCTGAAAGTAGGCTGAGTAACAGGAAAGTCACCTGGCTGGTTGCATCCCTTCCACAATCAAGTGCATCCAACTTGCCAGTTCATAGATGAAGACACACGTATGTGACTGCTGGATCCTGCCATCCAGCAGTGTCTTTGTGTTTTTCCTTGGGCTGTTGAAGACCTGGAAGAGGGAGGACCAGAGCTGAGTTATTACTTTGTCAGTAGATTGTGACTTGTCTGTGTTACCAGGCTTCGAACTTAAATATTCAAAGTGTTCCACATCACACACCCATTGTTTTTACCTGATTTATTTAACTGATTTTCTAACATAGTGTCACCGTAGAAGGCGTCCAACTAACAGTGGGCTTAGAAATAGTTTTTATAAGGAAAAATCCTGTTATTTGTTTTATTCTTTTCCTTTTTTTTTAAACTTGGTGATAGAAATACAGCTCATAATAGGTGTATATTGAAAATGCTTTGAGATTAAACGGAACAAGACTAATTTAGTGAAAGGTAAATGCAGGACATGGGGAAGCTGATGCAAGTAGTTGTTATTCAGTCAGACCAAGACAGAGTGTTCTTGGACTGGGAGAGAGTGGCTTCATTTCTTTTCCCTTGCAAACCTCAACTACCTGAGGTTAAGCATGTTGTAATTTTCAAGTCAGCCTCTTCTACTTTTCCCCATCTTCCTGTCTGGGCTGCAAGTAAGGCACAGTCATATGTCAGGAGTTCTCATAAATATGAGTAAGAAGCTACCAGGAAGTCAGTTATTTTAACATTACCTCCAACAGCAAATAAGCCCAAAATACCCATTCTCAGGGGAAGTGAGACTTCTCTCTGAGCTGCTCGATTACTGGTACCAGTGTGGACTCCATCTGAAGCATCACAATTGCAGCAGTGATTATTAGTTTTGTAATATCATGACCAGAAATAATTAATTTATCAGCAGTAACTAGGTCAGGCTGAAGGATTTCGTGCAGCTACGTAGTGCCAAACCTCAGCCATCACAGGGCAGTTATCTAATAGAGGGTGATGTTTATGCTCCTCCAGCTTGGCAATGTAGAGTCCTTTCTCTTTCCACTGTCCAGCCTTTAAAAGAAACTTTACAACATGAATCCAGGAGTTCCCATCCGGAGGTGAAGGGAAGGGACTTTCTGCTCCCCTTCCACCTCAGGGAACAGCAGAGAAGGCTGCTCCCTTGCAGAAGACCTGGCTGCCTGTGAGAGGAAGCTGTTGCTTTACAGCAATAAGGAGGGCAGGTATTTTTCCTGGAGTGCTAACTCCAGTCTGGCCTTGGGCTTTTAAGGCAACAAAATACAGACCTGTGCCCCTTACAAAGACAGAGTTAAGACACTGTCTCTTAATGCATATACAGGTGCTAGGTGCTCAGCCACACACTCCTACATGTTTTATTTGTTATCCTGAGTGTCTTTTTCAGAATTACCATTTTTTCTGCAAATAGCGGAAACTTCAATATAATTTGGAGTAGTGTTTTGCTCAGAAGACCTTTTAATTGCTCATCCACTCCTATATTCTCTCCTTCGTACTCTTCCTTCATTCTCGTCTGGTGCCTTTTGTACTGTGCTTGCTGAAGGCAACGCACAAATACTGCTCTTTCCTGCCAGATCTTGTTGTTGTCTTCAGTAGCTGGGCAGGTAAAGACAACTCGGGTGTGAATCATTTCGCTCTTGCAATGCAGGAGTTGCTATGAAGAATGATTAGACTGGGGGAGGGAAGAAAGAGAGAGTGAGAGGGAGTGTGTGTCTGCACAAATTAAGGTTGGTAAAGTGGGAGTGGTGTCAATGAGCAGGCAAGGTAAGAGTCTTCTGCTCAGCAAGGTTTCACCACGCGTAGCTAGTTCTTCGTGCTGTGCCCATTCCATTGACTTGTTTACCAGGATTATAGCTTTGCAAAGTAAGTACAGCTTTTTTTCCTCTTCCGATACTTTAGTTAATGCATAACTAATAGTTAAAAAAATCTCCACAGAGAAACATAATGTTGTAGAGGGAGTGGGATAAGGAAGTTTGTTCAAAAAGATACCATCTGAAATGAAAGGAGCAAAGATCCTCCCTAAACTGCAATGTTCTGGTTTCATCCCAAAATTGCTGCATTGCTATGCTATATTTCTTTCCTTTGAAAAGATTTATTGGAAGGGTTGAATAGGATCTGGTAGGTAAGACAGTAAAGGGCATTACGAATTATTAAAATACGGTATTTTATTGCAAATGGCTTTCCTCGTATCAGAAAAAACAGGTTGTTTATGGTACCATGAAACATGCTCCATGTGTCAATATAGGATTTGGACTGTCTTGTAAATCTCGGTTATAGAGGAATATTCCTTTCATTTTCTGCAGAGCTGTGTACACTGTGCTCCGTTTGCTTTATTACTCAAGTGATTAACCCACATTTGTTTAAAGTGAAGGGCAGGAACTTTGGTCCAGTAATTACCAATTTATTTTCAGTGTGACAATTTAGTTTGAAGAATTCACTGGCTATTGAGGTACAACAAAGCATATTGTGGTGGCTCATCCCGATTTCCTTCCTGGAGTGACTTTCCCTATTATGTTGCTGACAGTGGTTTTTCCCAGCCGTACCAGATGTTCTGGTCCCACATCAGTCTGATGTCTTGTGTTCCTCAAACAAATGTCTGTTCAGAGGAAATTATGTCCTTGTTGCACAGCCAGGTATTCTGCCAGGTAGAGAGTTGTTATTTGTGTAGAAGTAAGAAGAAAAGGCTCACAGAAGTCCCTTATTTCCTTCATATTTTCTGTTTGCTGAGTAAAAACTAAAGTGGGTCATGTTCAGTGCTTGAACTAATTTCAGATGTTAATGCCTCACTTGTGAAACATGCATGTATCTTGTTTCATATGGTTTCATACAGTGGAAGTTTTTGAACTGGAGAGACTACAGCACTGGCGCTCACAGCTCCTGATCTATAAACCAAATACTCTCCCCCAGCACTGAATGGCTAGCACTGGCCATGCTATATCTGTCACAAGTGACTTCTGGAAGGACTGCTTAACCAGAACAAGAATAAAATAAACACTTGTTCTGCTTTATCAAATTAACTCTACGATAAAGTTAAAATGACTTGTCAGACATTTCCACACAGGCATTTCTATTCCCCTCGTTGCATTTTGAAAAGATAAGCTATATTTAGCTTTTCTCCTAGTAAGTAGGTAGTAAACAAAGCCTCTCTGTTGATTTGGGAGGGGAGAGTGTTTGTTGTTGTTGTTGTTGTTGCATTCAAGAGTGACTAAGCAAAAATGGTGTCTTAAATATGTTTAAATCAGGTTTTTCCAAACTGGTTCAGTAGCCTTTCGTCTCCCTTCTGTACCTGAAAGTGCTTCTGTGACTGTGACAGTTTTAAGAAAAGCTGGGTGGATCACAAGCTACCTGTGCTTAGAAGATGCCCCAGTGCCGCGGGCCTCTCTGGAAATGCTGACATACCGCTTTCCTGGGAAAGGAAGGACTCAGCAAGAATCAATGCAGCAGGCCTTATTGAAATTTCATTTTCATTTTTTTTTTACTCCTCCCTGTTTGAGGGTTCCCTGTGATTACTGAGTCAGGAGCTGGGTCTGATTTCTAAGACTGTTAATGGTCAGCTAATGGGCTTTCCTCTAGATGGGAGCTTCAGCACTTCTCACTTGGCTGGAACTCGCTGTACTGGACTCCCAAGGCTTGGGATGCTCAAGTCTTTAGTGAGGTTTAACATTTTGAAATGTTTACTGCAGTAATTTTTTTCAATAATATGAATGTCATAAGCTCCTAAATATCATACATCATAAATAAGTGGAGCATAAAAAACTGGCTGACCAGGTGAATTGAAAAAGTGGCATAGAGATTATTCTTCTCTATCCAGACGTTCATTCAAGGTGAAGGGTGGGACTGAGCTTTTCTCCCAACAAAATGCTGTGAATGGGCATTATTCAAATAGTAGCACTGAAAGAAATTGTGAGAGTGGAGAGTTTTACCACTACCAGGAATAGTTTCACTCCAAACAAAAGAAGCTTTGAGAGTATCAGCAGTTACTGTATGGACAAAAGGTAAATAAAATGTCCACCACAAAGTACCTCCTGCTTTCCACCCTGAAAAAGGAACACCGAAACTTTGTGGAAAATGAACAAACATGAACAGTATCAGCTTTACTAATGAGGTCAGAAATGTTTTTAAGCTATGGTACAGCTTTTCACTGGCATAAGGAAAAAGAGTTTCATTCAATTTTGAAAAATTTCATTTTATTTTCTTACTCTGAATCTCTTGCAACTCAAGGAAGTAAAACACAGGTAGCACATACACATCTTAAAATCACCCTAAGTTTGCCAATAGGATTGACAGCATAGGATTTGCAATACTAAGCTAGAAAAGGGCAAGAAATATTTTTAAGTGGTTGTGATTGCATGTTGGTTTTTAGCCTGTAAGGAAAATCCAGAGGCCTGAATGGAGTAATATTGAGGCCATCTAGCACTAAAGAATTATATTCTTTAAGTCAGGTTTCTTTCAGATGAGCTACGTGCCTCATTCTGCATTGTGATGTTATTTGTATTGTTTGACTTCTTGAGGGCGGTAGATGTTGAATGACACATTCTTTGTTACCTGGGTAATTTTCCACCAGGTTCTCAGTAAGAAATACCTGGGAAGATGCTACTTGCCACAAATCTCAAATTTTAGGGGGCTGGGGAGGGGGTCAGAGAAAAAGAAAAGGAGTTAAGGATTATGTATTCTGTGTTCATTGTGAATGGTTGAGTTAATGAGGAAGATAAGATAGGTAGCCTGTGCAAGGCAGTTTATTCAAGACCTGCAAAGGCACAAAAGTGCACGTCTGGGATGAGCAACTGCAAACAGGCACTTTAAAGGATGATGTTACATTGCTGCTTTGCCTCTTGTTCCAAGTTACTCCCTCATCAGCAGTCTCAGTCCTTCAAATTCGTTTTAACTGACTTTTGCCACTGTTCTGCCCAAAGCTGTTGTCCTTTAAGGTGCACGCTGAGCCCACTTTCCCGGTATTAGTTGCTTTCATGCATGATAAGTTGTAACTACATAAATGAGATAGATGGTTGCAGTGTTGCGTTGGTGCTTTAGATGCATAAGATCTCTGAGATATGTTTCCTGAGCCTCACTCTCACATCAGCGTGACTACCCGCTGACACTGTAAAATGGGATCTGACATAGGTAATCTCCCTTTACCTAGCAGCTGCTGGGTACTGCCATGCTACTGGCCCCTAGATGTTGCAAAGCATACTCTTGTGTATTTTTGTGTAGGGATAACTTTCCAGTGATATATATTTAATATGTCCCCTCTTCAAGACAAATTCCCATTTATTTTTTTCCCCAGTGAAAGGAAATTTGTTAACAAACAGTTTGTTGCTAATAGCAACAGTCAGAACATTTTGCAAGAGCGCAGTGCCGGTTAGGTGTGCTTTTCAAATATCGATTTAGAGAGCCTTGGTTTCATGCCAGTACCTTTGTGTTTTTTTACTTAATAATTGATTGTGAAATGCATTTCAGTAGCCTTTTATACTGCATCTTTTAGCCCAGAACAGAACAGTTGCCAAGTAAAACAGTTGCCTTACCAAATAGATGCAAGAATATTTGTAAGTTAATTAAAATAAAAATAAAGACATTTATTTTATAAGAAGCCTTTTCTAATCAAACAGGCCTTAAAAGTAAATCAAAAGTGTTTCCCCTACTGTGTGACAGGCAAATTGTGCACCAGTTCTGTTACTCCCATAAAAATGTTAAATACCACAGATTATTTGGAGGTCATTTGCTACTGTCAAGTACCGCAACTGCTCAACAGTGTCTCTGCACAGTAGTGTCAGATGTTCAGCTCCATTCGGGCAGTATGACACATGCACTCAAATAGGAGATCATTCTATTTCAAAATGCCTTTCCAAACCAGGAGGAGTGGGAGCAGTGAAGAAGGGTACCTTGCTGGAGACAGTAGCCTGCCCCTATGTTCCCTCTTCTCCTTTCTGTCTTCTCATACCTTTCTGCTTCACCTTTCTCCCAGGAAAGTGAGGTCTTTCCTGGTGTAGGATGTAAATTATATGAACTAGATAAGTACGTGAGACTGCTGAATTGAGTAGTTATTGGAGAGAAATCCCTGTCCTTAAAGTGTTTCTCAAAAGATTAGCAAACCTTCTACCAATATAAGAAATAACTCTCTTTCCTTTTCATGATAGGATAAACTAGGGACCCTAGATCTTCAGTGTCAGAGCCTGACATGCAAATGTAGATAGGTATGTGTGTCTGGATAAGAACACAGCTTTTAAAATCACTCCTCCATATTTATTCAACTATTTTGCCATTTTTTTCTGGAGAGAGCAAGTGCAGGAGATATGCTTTAGGTTCTGTGTGAAATCTCATGCTCAATATTTATCTTTTCCATTTCCTTTCTTTCTCTGTCAGTAGCTTTGATGGAGCTGTTTAACACCAGTTTGAACAGGTTGCCTTTTTTTTAGGGATAGATGACACTGGAGGTAGAGTAGTGTCAAATTCAGTATGTTAAAAGGGGTTGTCTTTTTTGTGCTTGCTGGTCTAAAGCCAGATTTGTGCTATTGACTGAAATTCTGTAGTTCACCCTTGTCAGCTTGAACCTACGCAAACATGCTTAGACCAAAGCGTGACTTCAGGTATGTGAAAGCAGTCTAGAAGATGGGAATACTCTCTGGCTTTCCCAGAACAGGGGCTGCAGCAACTGTCCCTTAGGCACTACCCTTCCCATTCTTTTCTGCACAGATCACCTAACGACCCTGTGGCAACTGTAGTTTTAGGAACAACTAGGAAAATATTTGCAGTTAAAGCAGTGTAATTGGTGAGTGAGCATACAGCAGTATTTATTTAGGAGGCCTCCTAGGACAATCTCAATCTACAGGACCAGACAGCTTTCTGAAGACTTTGAGCAAGGCTAGGGAGAATGGGGAGTCATCCCTCAGAGGAAGGACATGTACCAAAACTAAAGTCTTGATGAACAATTAGCCATGAAGCAAGAGACAGGAGTGATTATGAGACTATTAAAGGCCTGTCTGAGAGCCAGGAAAGCCCAGAGCATAGGCAAAGTACCTTATAAGTTGACACATTCTAAGAGTATCAATTAAAACCAGATTAAATTCATATGTGATCTAATTTGACTCATGTGCGTGGGTCACCCTGACCTACCCAGATTTCCCAAAGTGCTTCTGGTAGCACTGGCTCTTGTAATATGTGGGATTGCCATCTGTCACTTAAAGATAATGGCTGTTAATGAACCACTCTCGTTTCTTTGGTTGGATATGGATGAGACCTCAGGAACTGCCAGTGTGCTGACAAAAGCTGAGTGGGCTCAGTCAGGCCCTTCTCTCCTCTCCCTGAAGGCTCAAGCTGCTCAGTCCCATGCTGGTGTCCAGCCTCTTTCAGTGCTGTGATGCAGCCCCACCACAGCAGGAGCTAGAATTACACTGAGTCATCTTTCTTTTCTCTTTTTCAGGATGACAATGGATGCTTTGCAACTAGCGAACACTGCCTTTGCAGTTGATATGTTCAAAAAACTATGTGAGAAGGACAAAACAGCCAATGTTATTTTTTCCCCACTGTGTACCTCAACGTCTTTGGCTCTGGCGTATAAAGCTACGAAAGGTGATACTGCAGACCAAATGAAACAGGTAAGGTGTGAACATTCTGTTCTGTGGCAGCAAAATTATATGGCAGTTGGAGGTGCTTTCTTATTTCTTCTTATTAATATACTACTAGACATCTAGGTCCTGTTTAAGTCAGACTGCGGACCATCCATTCAAAATTCCATGAAGTTTCCCCACTCCATAAACCCACACAGAAAAAGAGGTTGAAAACCTGTCATAAAGAAAAAGCTTTCTCAATTGTGTACAAGGTGGACATGACAGAATCCTCAACAGTTGCATCGAAGCCTTGTCTACTTTTAGCATAGTGTTGATTGTGCCTCAAGTCACAGTCAAGATCACTCAATTTTCTGGATAATTGTTTTTTCTTTTTTCATTTTTCAGTAATGACTAAACCTTATGGAATTGGAAAGAAATTTTTCATTGTCTATCACCAGCCAGTGTGCTTAGCAGCTCTGTCACTGGCATTTCCCCTTTCTTCCGCAATGCCACTAAGAAGAGGCAGATGCAGTAGAAGAAGGCACAACTTCAGCCATGTTTCTCCTTACAGGCGGCTTGTGGCGTTCAAGGGGTTTCCAGCACCATGATGCAGTATGGCAGTTTATCAGGATCTCTCTATGGTGCAGGGAGACAGCCTTGCAGCCTCTTCTGCTGCCCCTGTGAAAGAAGAAATTTGTGTAGTTCCTTTTTATCCTGGTGAGGGTGCCCATGGTTTCTGCAGTTCCTTAAAGGTGGATCAGAAGCAAATTTCATATGCATTTGTGTGATAATTATCACCTGCTTTTGATGGATATTCTACATATTTGAATATATTTTCCCTCCATTGGGAATTTCTCTCTGTACCTTGTCATTCTCTGAAGGGAGCCCCACTTGCAGCCCGCTATGCTCTCTCACTTATGCCTCAGGTTTACAATGAGTTTTGTGCTATTCACAGAGCTGCATAGCAATATATCCATGAAGATCTTCTAGGCATTGCAGATTTTTCCACATAGCATTGTGGGGCGTTAACTCTGATTATTTTATTTTTACTTTTTAATTTAGATGACCCCTGCAGCTTCCTCACCATTTCAGAATTCAGGCATTTTCTTCTTAATGGGAGATTTCAAAATATTAATTTGCTCTTAATTTTGTTTTCACTTATGTCTGTAATTTGCTTTGAACCATCCCATAATAAGTTAGCATACACATCCACAAATGGAGCTCTGTTACACAAATGTGTTTATGTTTCATATTTCTCAAGTGGTATATAAAAAGTGCTGACTACAAATACTCAGAAGAGCTAGGTATGTTTTTAAATGTAACATCTCCTGTTTCCCATGTCTGTTCTAGCTTCTGCCTGCCCGTGAGTTCACGCTTGGTTTTTAAATACTAGATACAAAGGGAGCCAGACTGGCAGTCTTACTTTGGAATATCAGTTAAAAAACTTGTGCCAAAAGCGCTCCCAGGTAAAGAAGTAGCAGTAGTGTAGCTTTCTCCCCAAATAATTTCCAGGCACAGAAGTTTTCTGCACGTAACATGCTAAAAATGAAACTTGGAGGAAAAGGAAACAAGTGGAGAAAGTTGTTTCTGAGGAAATGACTATGGAGTTTGGCTATAAGACCTCTGCTGGTGCTGTATGCTTGGGAGCTTGTTCCTTCTGCTCCTGCTGAGCAAGGGGAGGGAAGTACACAGAGCAGGGCCTAAGGCAGGACATCAGTTTGCTGTGTCTGTGGAGATAAGATGTGTTCAGGGAGAAAGAGCAGCAGTGAAAGGCAAAGGGAAGAGAAGGTTGCTAGTGCCTGCTGTGCCTCATGTGGGAGTTTGAGACATGTGAGGAGGGTTGGGGAGGCTGACTGTAATGAAACAGCCGCCATCAAAGACCCTGTAATAAGCAGACATTAGGAATTCAATTCATATTTACAGGGTTATTTTCAAACAAGACCAGCAGAAACCTCTCACATCTGCTGCCTGAAAGCAGTAAGTTTTAGGTCACCCCAGCACATCCTAGAACTGGACTTGTCATTCCCAGGAGCTGGAAGGTGGTCACGTGTGGGTCAGCAGCCCTACCTCCAGCTCATACTTGGTCTACCAATACAGACATACTTATCTGATCATTTTTTGCTGAAATATCACATGATGTCATAGGTTCATAGAATCACAGACTGGGTTGGGATAGAAAGGATCTTAAGATCATCTATTTCCAACCCCCCTTGCCACAGGCAGGGGTGCCTCACACTAGACTAAGGTTGTGTCCAACCTGGCCTTGAACACTGTCAGGGATGGAGCATTTACCACTTCTTTGGGCAACCTGTTCAAGAGCCTCACCACCCTCACAGTAAGGAATGTCTTCCATATGTCTAATCTAAACTTCTCCTGTTTAAGTTTGAGCCCATTACCCCTTGTCCTGTCGCTACAGTCCCTGTCATGTATCAGTCACAGCAACCAGAAAACTTGATGATCTATTAAGCATTTTTAAAAGGTGTAGCCCACTTCTAGAAAGGTGTCTAACTGGGACCCTCATTTATCTGGCTTAAAAGCGCCAATTTTTTTGACAGGAATATGTTAGGTGAAAACATGACTGTATACTACAGCATCTTAATTGAGAAAGCCACAACACCAGCCTGAACAGCTCTATTGATTTCTTTGGACTGCTCACAGGAAAGAAATGCAATTGGTTTAAGTTCTGTTAGGGTCAGATTTTTAGATTTATGTGAGGATGTCAAATAAATAAATGATTTTTGAGTAAGAATAGTGAGAGGTTGTGTTGTTAACTTAAATATTTGTATTTAGCCACAATTCTGGTCACAAGTGAGCATTACTTTTTGCAAAGCTATTAGGAATATTTAGATAATAATAATAATAAAAGATGTTTAGTGTTTTATTATATTCATTTTACAGGTACTCCATTTAAAAGATGTCAAAGATGTTTCTTTCGGGTTTCAAACAATAACTTCAGACGTTTCCAAACTCAGCTCTTTCTTTGCACTGAAAATGGTCAAACGGCTCTTTGTAGACAAGTCTCTTAATCCTACCACAGTAAGTACTGCAGAAAAGCCTGGTGCTATGAATTGCTTGGCCAGCATATTGATGGGTTATGGTGTCAGACTGCAGTGTTATTTAAAATAAATTATCTCACTTTTGGCTCTTAATTGGGTAGACTCAGATGATGAGCAATGTAATATGCTCTGATGCCATGAAAGTTTGTAGGAAGACGGATGAGTGTTCTGCCTGACCCCAAGCTATGCAGCTATTGCAACACTTCTAATTCTTTCATTAATGTGCTTTATGTCAGTAGCTCAGTAGGTTTTCAATGTGACCTAACTTCTATGCCACATCAAGGTCTTTGCCTTGTAAGTATGAAAGAAAAGGAGTTTTAAAAAAAGTTGGTGGGCCAAGTGTGTGTCCAGTTCACACACCCAAGTAATTACTGCTTAAACTCTATTTTCTTAATCTGTCTGAGGAGGCAGGAGCCTGGCTATGGAAACACCACAAGTGGAGAAGGTGGTATTTGGCATTATGGACCTTGCAAATACCTGGGAGATAAATTGGTGGTTTTTGTTTGCTTGGTTGGGGGTTTTGTTTGTTTGGTTTGTTCTGTTTTGCTTTGTTTTGTTTCCCCCTAAGTTGCTTTTGAATAGGGCCCCAAGCAAAGACTACCTCAGCCTAAAAGTGGTGTTTCAGAAAATTCAACATGTTTAAATGGTGCTATAATAATTTAATAATTTTATAATCATATTGATAGGAATGTTTTTAAACTGAAAGACGGTAGATTTAGATTAGACATTAGGAAGAAATTCTTCACTATGAGGGTGGTGAGGCACTGGCACAGGTCGCACAGAGAAGCTGTGGCTGCCCCATCCGTGGTAGTGTTCAAGGCCAGGTTGGACTGGGCTTGAAGCAACCTGGTCTAGTGTGAGGTGTCCCTGCCCATGTCAGGGGGTTGGAACTGGGTGAGCTTTAAGGTCCCTTCCAACCCAAACCATTATGTGGTTCTATGAATCAGATTGCCTGCTGTTCGGCCTCTGCTACCAGCAAAGGTCAGTACCTATCCACAGCAATAAACATCTCACCACGTGAGGACAGACAGGATGTGAGCAGCCTGCGAGCTTTATCTCAGTCTTCTCTATTACCCAGGTCTGAACTGAGGGTTGTTTTGTCCTTTCAAACTCTAAAAATTTAGTCACTCCTGCAATACCAAAATTACTTTAGCGGCTGATGTAACACCACTGGACTGAAGACAAGCTTAGGAGCAATGTGCTGAATGAAGCTGTGCATCCTGGTTGTCATTCAGTGTCGCTCATAATAAACTCCCCAGCTACCCCATGGTGAGGCTTGGGATGCTGATGTTGGAGACTCTGTAAAGAGCCATTGAGGGCATGGCATTCAACCTATTATGACTTTGGTACCTTGTGTCTTTCAGGACTTTGTCAACTCCACAAAGAGGCCTTTTCCATCTGAACTGGAATTAGTGGAGTTCAAAGAAAAACCTGAGGAAACCCGGCAGAAGATCAATAAATCTCTTTCAGAGCTTACTGATGGTGAGTGCAGCTTAACCTTGGGGGTGCTGTTTGCCTCTTTGGAGAAAGATGTTTGTCCTTGTGACACCTCTTTATTAATGCTTTTAGAAATAAACACAGAGAAAGAAAGGAGACTAGAGCTACTATTTGGATTCATGAGGATTAGCAATGTCAGCCTGTTTTGGAATCATACTGCTACACTTCTGAAGGTGAAAATGTGGGACTGACCTTGTATTAGCCTTGGGCAAAGCTGCTCACACTTGACTGCAGCAAGACAGTTTGGGAGGATGACAGCTCCTGGCTGTGTTGCTTCACAAACATCTGACATAGATACACCAAACACCCGGGTCCTGGTTTACTTTAAACATTTTACTGTGATGGGAAGTACTTGCTGAACTCTGAATTTCAGGCTGTTAATTAATAGCTTGGCTTAGTTCAGCTCAGCTGCTTTTGCCAGAGAGGAAGCCACAAGCACATGTGCATCCTCATTTGCCTTCCTGTGGGAATGGGGCAGCAGGAACTTTTCCTGCAGGGCTGTTAAGCCACAAACCACAGGGCTGAGTTATGGGAGATGCCCCTCAGTGACCATGGGGATCCTTGGGGCAGAGCCTTCCCAGTCTGTTGGGGACAGAGGTCTGGCCCTGGCCCAGGAGATCACCCAAGGTCCATGATCAGCCTGTTTGCAGCCTGGGCACAGGCATCTTTGGGGTCAGTTGATGCTTGTTGCCCTTGTGTGGTGCAAATATGAAAACATTGGTCCACGACTGTTTTTTCCCAGTATGGCACAGGTGTCCATGTGGAAGTATCTCGTGCTGTGTAATTCATGCTTGAAGGCAGGACTTGCCTCTACTGTGCTCTGAATTCAGTGGCTTTCATGGCAGTGCTTGCACAGGTCTAAAACAGAGTAAAGCACACAACATTTCCAATTTCTTTTGGAAGTCTGTAGCAGTATTTGGCTATGAACTGTAACCAGAGCAGCATTTTTTGCTATTCTGGTTATTTTATTTTTATGTATCAGTCTAGAAGTGAGAGGCTGCTAATCTGGAACTTCCCTTTAAGTCTGGCCCTACAAACGACAAATGCTTTTTTGCTTAAACTTGGGAAATTTAACAGAAAATTCAGTACCTTCTTTAAGGTACTGAACAAAAGCAGTAAATGTAGTTTTGATAACATGCTATATAAGGCAAGAAAATCTGTCATTTGGAAGATCTTCCTTGATCCCAAACCCACTTTCAAACACTAAGCTGCAATTTTAAATCAGTGGGGGTTTTTTGAATTTTCTAGTAGAATTAAAATATTTGTGAGGTGCAGGACACAGATTTTGCAATTCAGTGAAATGTTACCATATATAATGATAATGTATTGTTGTATTAACAACCATCTTAAACCTGTTCACAGGCAAAATGGAGAATATTTTGAATGAGGATAGTGTTAGTGACCAGACTCAGATACTCCTAGTTAATGCAGCTTATTTCATCACAAACTGGATGAAGAAGTTTCCAGAGGCAGAGATCAAAGAATGGCCTTTTAAAATCAATAAGGTATGTTATGTTCTCTAAAAAAATGAAAATTAAACTTAATAGTACTGTTTTCACTCAAGAAAATGCAAACTTTGAGCTAAGGAAACCCAACAATAGAAAATGAGAAATATTTGTTATTATTACAGGATTCTTAGACTCTATCTAGTGCTGTCTATATGCTGTTGCAAGGGTCCCTAAACCAGTTTGCTTTTTGTGTTTTTTAAAACTTTGCTGGTGCATTCGCATCCATCTTTAAAAGGCCCAGTGTGAAAACAGACTGTCCTGTTAGTATGTTTATACACCAGGAGCTGAGTACAAGCGATCAGAAGTAGCCATTGTCTACAAGGAGGTACACATTCTCATGGGTAGCTTCTTCCAAGAGCTTGCAGCCTGTACCAGAGGCTGCATCCCATACCCAGTAGGGGCAAAGCACAGAACACTGCATTTCTCATGGTCACAGAGGTAGTGAAACACCTACACCTGAGGCGCCTCTTTAAGAGTACCCCTTAGGTGCCTGGCCTTGTGCTTTCCTCTTCAGGGATGGTGCCCCATCAATCTCTCTCTTTCCAGTCAGGCTGAGGACTACAGCCCTTGCCGTATCTGCTGTGCTTAGCCGTGAGGTCCAAGTGTGTGCAGTGCCTATGGCCATTACCTTCAGGAATCTGTAACTGGAGATGAATGTTGTGATCCTACATTCAGCTTTAAACCAAGATATAAAGCTGGGCAACATTTGTGAGATAAAGAGATTGTACGCCAAATATATACATATATATGTATGTGCATGAGAAAGGTTGGAGTTTCAGGTTCTTTGAAAATATTCATAAATTGCCACATCAGCAACAGCTTAAGCTAAAAAAGTTTTCAAATTATACAATCAACACCAAAATTAAGTGAAATATCTCAAGTTCCTTTTTCTATTTTTCAAAAGTAACATTTCAGATTTTAGCATTTGAATTTTAAACGTTTCCAGATGAACAGTACAGCTTGTAAATCTTCCTTATAAAATAGTTTTGTTTTGATTTGTTTCCTTCATGAAAGGCAAAGACATAGGGCTTTAGGCAAGCCTGAAATGTCTTTTTATTCTGTTTCAGCTCCTGAGGAAAATATCGATTATTCGTATGAACAGCTTGACCTTCATGGTTGAGATGTGTTCAAGTACTTGATACTTTCTGGCATTAATATGTATAATTGTATGTACAGTGTAGTTTGTAGCAGTCAGTGAAATAAGCATGAAGGGCCACTTATATTAGGTAGATTTCCCTTTTAAGGCACATCCCCAATATATGGCTGTTGTATTAATCAGAATTCTGTTCCACTTTTCTTTGTAAAGCTGCCTACTGTAAAAAGGCAACAGGGTCTCTTACAGCTGATTTAATTAACTATGAAAGCCAACAAATCCTCTGATGGTAACTCAACATACCAATTCCATGCAAGCTTACAAACTTTCTGACTCTCACCAACTTATTTGTGAATTAAAAGAAATGCTTGATTGTTTTCTCTGTGTTTTGTAGACTGAAACTAAACCAGTGCAAATGATGAATCTGGAAGCTACTTTTTGCCTGGGCTATGTAAAAGAATTAAATGTTGCCATCCTTGAGTTGC
This sequence comes from Psilopsiagon aymara, assembly GCA_024733675.1. Lineage (NCBI taxonomy): Eukaryota > Metazoa > Chordata > Aves > Psittaciformes > Psittacidae > Psilopsiagon > Psilopsiagon aymara. The sequence goes on along the minus strand of JANRGW010032145.1, from coordinate 24,281 downwards.
CATGCCTTAACAAACATATAAGCATGCTCATTATGCTGCCCAAAGAGATTGAAGATGAGACCACTGGCTTGGAGAAGGTGAGATGAAAAAATATAATTGGTATGTGATGCTTCCCCTGGAAACAGCCTGCTTATAATGGCATGTGCTTAAGGAAGGTTTTCTTATCTAGATGCTATGTAGAAGGAAACAAAAAGTATTTTTCTTGTGAATTTACCTTCTTATTCCGTTTTTCTGTTCCTGATCCTCCTACCTATGGTGGTGTTTCCACTGTGGCCAAGCATGAGGTTGTGAACAAGAGTTTTAAGTAGGGTGTGCACAGAGGACAGTGTAAAGTGCAGAAGGTTCTCATGATGCACTTTAGGAATCTGCACCAATTTGAAAGTCTGGACTCCTGAAATAATTTTCATCTTAAGACTTTTGTTCCTTCTATAATGAAGTGCTTAAAGTCATGCTTACTGAGTACTCAGTACTGCTGACATAACTTACTCTCGTGTCCTCATTTTTTTCAGTCGGCATGTGTCCATGATTTATTTTACTGAGGTCCTACACTTAATTTTAAATTTGAGCAGAAGTGCCTGAAAATGAGCCATTTTTTATTACAATTGCACATAAATTTGAAAATGAAGAAAGCCTTTCCTGAAGAACAATTTCTTATGTCACTTCCCTATGAAAATTTTAGAACATATTTTCACCTCTATTCAAATTTTAAGGATTAAGAGATAGATGATCATGCAGGTCTACTTTGTAATTTGCTACAGCTGGCCACAAATTGTAAAGGCAGAAGGAGTCTGCTTTTGCAGCTGTAAGGTACTTTTGCATGTAGGAGCAAATTACAGAACTCATATCTTAAAACGCAAGAGAAGCCTTTCCTGATAGCAGTTTGTTACGGGCCCAAATTCTGCCTCATCACTTCCCAGTTTTTAAAAAATTGCTCAAACAGCTGCATGTTTGGCTGAGATCAGGCTCTGGATTTGGAGTCTTTTCCTGTCCCCAATACAAGCAATTTCATTACTCTGTAGGGCCAGGAATCAAGACCTTTGGATCTTCCACTTGGCTGGGTGTAACCTGAGTAATAATCGTCTTTCTCAAGTTCCTTCACATGGTGGTTGAAGTGATTGCCTGTGAAAGGCTTGTAAGGGGGTAACAGTCACAGCATGCACATAAAATGGACTTGCTCCAGCAGCGTGTTTCTATGGATTAAGTCATATTTGCATCAATACACCTGAGAGTAGCTTAACCGTGAATGCTACAGTTGTGAATTCAAAAGCAAAGGTTGCCTTTGGGACTTTACTTTTTTGTGGCTTGACAGGACTGGGAAGCTCAGGAATGGTCTTTTTTTATTCTTTTGTTGTACTGCTCAGTAACTTCTATTGTTCCTTTATGTCTTCAGCTGGAAAAGGCACTCACCCCAGAGACATTATTACAGTGGACCAACCCCAGCATGATGGCTAACACCAAAGTGAATGTATTTCTCCCAAAGTTTAGTGTGGAAGGTGATTATGATCTGAAGCCACTTCTGGAAAGCCTGGGAATGACAAATGTCTTCAATGAGAATGCATCTGATTTCTCCGAGATGTGTGAGACCAAAGGTGTAGTTATGTCAAAAATCATCCATAAAGTCTCTCTGGAAGTAAATGAACAAGGTGGCGAGTCACTAGAGGTACCAGGATATCGGATTCTGCAACACAAAGATGAATTTAAAGCTGACCATCCATTTATCTTTTTGTTCAGGCACAACAAAACCCGTAATGTGATTCTTTCGGGCCGGTTCTGTTCTCCTTAATCAGGGCGTGTTCATTATGAAAAAGCACAGTTACATTTATGGAGGTGTATTTTCCTATAAAGCTTGGCATCCTGACTACCGCCTCTGAAAGGAAATCCGGGAATTTCATATACCAGCAGGGTAATACAATGTACTCTACATATGCAGCAGGACTAGTTTATCTTCTTATGTTTCGTTCCCTTAAGCTGAAGGATTCTCACTGTGAAGAACACATCATATTTTACTGAGAAGTATGCCAGCCTCGGCTGTGAATGTGTTTTGTTCTTCTGTGACATCTTTCTCCCCAAACAAAGTGAACTGAGAGGCTGTTTTAGATAGACCAGGAGTTGGAAAGGGCTCTGGGAGGAAGAGCTACATTCCTGCTCCCTAGCCAAACTACTCTTCCTTGTGACCCATGCTCTATGGATTCCTACTGCCTAGAAGGGGAAAATGTGGACATGTGGTGTGATAACCCTCTCCTTGTACCCAACTACACCCTGGTGGTCCAGGGTGCCCTGCTGGACCCTGCCAATGTCCAGTGAAACACTGCCTAAGTTCTGCAGCCTAGCTAGGTAATTCAGGCTAGCATCAGAGTTTGCATCTGTGCAAACAGCAGCTGCACTGAGACCTATGGATGCAAGAGGTGATAACCATGGTGACAAAATGTTTACCCAGAAGACTTTTCAGCGTGAACTACGTTGGTTTGTAAATTGGACTCTGCTGCGTTGAATTTTTTGACTCTTTGGTCTTTAGACATGGAAGATGGGACCAATTCACTGCAGCTACAAGGAGTCCTGTTGTATATATCCTGAGAAAAACAAAATTATACAATTCTAGGATACAAAACTGTTGGATTAATACTGGAAGTGCCACACTTTTCATGCACAGATTTTTTTTGCAATTTCTATTTCTGGATTCAGCGTTAAGGAGACTGTACAATTACTTGATGTCTGAGGCATGAGAAAGAAATAAGGACTTCAACTTGAGTGCGATTAGCATTGTAATTACCAGTCTCCAAATTCCATATGAAGTCATGGTAATCAGATTTCATTTGTATCTAAAGGCTGCCTGCTGCATATGTTCAGTACTGGTTTACCTAATTACTGTTCAGAATAAAGCACTGTAAAACCCGTGTCAAATGTCTGCAATACCTCCTTCGTCAGTTGGTGTGTTCACTCTTTGTGTGTTCACTGTCAATGTTCACTCCTGGCCTCCAATAAATGATAGCAATGAAAATGAATCTATTTACTTAGCCCGCAAATTCAAAATAAAAACCTAAATCAATGTCTGGATTGCCCTTCTGGACCACGTAATGATAGTTCCAGTAAGGACGATGTTACTGTCTGGTCCCGCTCTATAGATAATTCAGTTATGTATCCTCAGAAAATGGGAACATTTTACTTGAGAATTCCTCTTGATACTTCAGGTCTGAAAGAAGCTGAAAGGAGATTTCTAAATAAGAACATGCAACCCCTAATTTGTATACTTCTAGCACCAGAGAACGCCACAGTGGTTATTGTGAATTTGGAGACAGGAGTTCTGTTTTGATTCATTGCCAGCCCACAAGATACATGGATACATGTGTCCCAGTACATGGATAGTAGTCAGAAGAAGAATGCAAAATACTGCAATTACTTTGCAGCCCATCCCATCTGAGGAGGAATTGCCTGCAAAGATCTTTACCAGCTCAATAACTTCAGTGATTGCTGAATGTCTAGGAACTGTCTTACACACCCCGTCATTGTCTGATCTATTTTGGAGGCTGGGGTTGAGCTTACTGCAGGGCTGTTGTCACTGTGGTTTCTACTGGTTCTCCTGCAGGATGCTGGTCAGCATATGGTATTGCACATAGGGTTGATAACTGAGCAGCTGCAGAGGCAGTCCATATGTAGGCAAGATGGACTAGTTACTTCTAGTCAGTACAGTTTGTGTTTGGGAACGGACCCTTTATCAGGTAGTTCCAGTTGTCCAGCAGAGCATATTACACTTACTGCTACATCTTTCATAAGCCTGCTAGACTGATGAAAACCTCTGGCAGATTGCCCCATCCCTCTTTTTCTGCCTGGATGAGATTTCCTGAAGGAGAAAAGCTCAGACACCACTCTGTCAGCCTCTTTTTTCACTTTCTGAAAACACTCCAGTCCAGGAGCCAGTCTTCATTCAATGGGGATCATACTCTGTTAAAATGCTGATGAGAGCATTTAGCACATGCTCACAAATTTATGTAAGCATGTCTTCTCAAAGAGTTCCTTGTGGTGGCTTTGCTAGGAAGGGTTATCCCATGAAAGCAGAGACAAACACTGCCTCAGGGTAGGGCCCATCTTTCTACACCTCCTGCCTAATGCCAAGGTATCCCAGCCTATGCAAGGCAAGCAGATGTCAGAGATACAAAGCTGTCTTAGTCAGCAGAAGGCAAACCCATTTTCTGGTCATTTATAAACAGAGTATCTTGCCTGTGAAAGCTCAGGTTCATTTTTTACTTCTGCCTCTTGTCTCTACCAGTCCAAGTATGACATCCATTCGTCTCGCAGCATGTGAGGGAGAAGCATCAGTAAGGCTCCTGCTGGTGAGAGAAATGCTGTCACGGTCTACTGTTTGGTCCCACCCTCGCTGGCCTCTGGGCCTTGGGCGTGGAATTACATGGGAGGACATGGGAAAACGTGTGTGGGAGCTTGTGTATAGCAACAGTGACGTGCGGAAAGGTGTTGGTTTCAATGGAGAAAGTGAACATAGATGAGGGCTTGCTCAGATTGCCAAGCTGCTCCACCTCACCTTTCAACAGAGCATTACTATCCAGTGCTGGGTGATGGCCCCAATGGAAAAAAAGCAAGCTGTGGCTGGCTTTTGCAGGCAGTTGCAAACTGCAGTGTTATGTGCCTAGTCATCTCATCACTTGCTCAGCTGCACAGTCATTGTCCACTTCCTGCTCCCAGAATTTTTTGGAGGAGAATGTCTTCTGGCTACCGAAGTTATTTGTGGAGAGGAGCAGTGTGGTTTTGAAACTTGAAAAATGCTACATAGAGCAAATTTGCCCCAATGGAAAAGCAGTACAGATTTGAACCCTGAAGGTACTGTCCCAAGGGCCTAGAAAAAACAGAATTTACACATACATTGGCATTTCCTGAGGCAAAGCAGTTAAACTGATGTCAAGGAAGTTCTGAGGGAATATATGTACAGAGGAAATAAATCATTGGAGGAATGATGTTAATACAGGAATGAGGTACAAAGCATGAAATTTGGACTCAGGAAAGTCCTGAGAGATACTAAAAAACGCTTAGACTGAAAAGAGGCTAGGACTCATGGAAGCAGCAGAAGAAAAGATACTTGTTAAGACAATGTGCGGAAGTAAATTAAAAAGAGAACCCAACAGTTAAAGAGGCAGAAAAAACTGAAGAGGAAGACTAAGGAACACTACAGAAACATGCAGGAAGGAAGACCAGAAACATAGAAGTGAATTGCAAATTGAAGCAATGATATAAAAGAATCCCCCCTGGCTGGGGATTCCTGTTACAGTTCAAGGAAATATTTCTTCTCCTCTCTAACTGAGCTTCTTCCATATACATAAAGCTGACTCCTTGCCTGAGAGAGATGGCTGTGGGCAACATAAAGCTCATGCATTTCCCATTCATTTGCGCTATCTCTGCAAGCAAGCTCAGCTCCAAACAAGACTTGAATTCTGGGATGAGCCCTGCACACCCCTGTGTCCAGGCCAGACCCCATGTACTGCGCAGCAGTACACCCATGGATCTTCAGGGTTAATGCTAGTTTTCTGGCTGAGGGTGACTTGGCATTGCAATCAGGAGATGTTGCCAGCAGATATTGCCTGACAAACTCGTTGGGCAGCTTTGAAAAAAGTGCTATTAGCATATTGCTGGATATAGGTGTCCCAGTCTTGTGCAGGGAACTTCTTGTTGGTGGCATTTCCATTAAATTGCAACATGCTGCTATCATCAGCAATTGGTTAGAGGCTGAACTTTCCCACACGAGGGTGGGAGATTATTGTAATACAGCGATCACGAGAATGTGCTCCAGAGCTCAGCTGTTGTGCTCTTCATTTAACCTCTTTGGGCAAGAAGGTAAATGATTCTAACAATTCTTTCTTTATTTTATTTTTTAATAACTTTTCTTCTTTTTTTGGCAGATCTAAAGTAGTCTACAAGTTGGTAAAGTAAACATCATGTTTACAGATGTGACAGAGTGGGGATACCTTTACAGGCTGCAGGCAGCAAAAAGCACTGCTAAAATCCAGGTAGCTCAAGAGCTTACACAAAGGGAGCTGATCTTCAGTGGGATGTAGATGGGGAATTCAGGAACGCATGGCCAAGGCTGTGAATATAAACATTCTTGCTGAAATTTCAAAGGCTTTTGAATCTGAAATTTCACTAGGACCTCTCTGCCCATCCAGAAATTGCCATAGGACTTATCAGTTCAGTAGCTGATCTACTGAGAGAGAAAGTAGAGGCTCTTCTGCCTGTATGTCAAGAAGGGCTGAAAGGTAGGCTTTTTCAGGTCCACTCTACACTCACAGGTAGAAATGGGCTTTTTATATGAAGTAATGTTCATTTACAATTATATGAAGTAATGGTACTGATGACCTGGGGAAACAGACACACAAAGTGGGAGATACCAGTTAACTTCCCTTCTTTACCCACGTTTCCATGGTACAAGCAAAAGCCTTGAAAAGTTCACTGGATGAGGGAGAGAGCATGCAATTCTTTGTCTGGGTGCTTACAGTTTCCGCTGTACCCGTACCCTCATCCTTCCTGCTGGGGGATTGTTTATGTTCTTAAACAATGACTATATAAAATAGGGAATGTGGAGTGGTATTCAGATTTTTGTTGTTGTTAGTGGGGACGCTAGTCTGTGCTATCAACATATTAGCTCTTGGGTTTGGCAGTGATGTTTAGGAGCTTGCTAAGAAACCTATGCAGGTGCACATAGACATAGCAAATAACTTGCCACTGTGCAGCCCGCAACAAGGCAATGTATATCCATGTCTGTTTATGCAGGAATAATTGGCCTAGAAGGAGGCAGAAAATACACTGAAGCTACTGATGCAAAATAATAAAAGCAGTCAGAAAAAGGCCTTTCTGGCATAGAAGTAACAGCCTGAGAGGCAAAGTTGTTTGGAAAATGAACTTGGTTACATTACCCTTGCAAAGTTATTTTGTATTGAAATGTATTGGTTTTTAAATCATGTTACTTTGGAAATACTCTATGTCACTTAAGGGTGTTTAGAATTTCTGTGTTGTAGGAAATATCATTTTTCTTATATGCTATTCCTTTTACTCCAAATCAGCACAGAAACACCTGGAAATGTCTTTTTGTATGAACAGTCATGAAAAAGCAGAAAGTCACTTCTACCAATCATAGATTTTTCATGTGGAGAGACGGTACTATCTGGCATGTGCTCCTTTTCTAGGGCAGACACATGTCATTTCTGCCTTTGTGTATGAGAAATGAATGTGCATTAAAGCACCTTAATGGGATGCAGATTGAATAAGTGAAACATGTAATGGGAATTATCATGTGACATCAGGGAAAACAGGTTCCTACTTACTTACCTTATATTAAATACAGAATTACTTTAGAAACAAGGCTACAGCTCCCTTACCCTCCACACTTTATTTACTGTCTTCTGTTAACTGCTTAATATAATCTAATACACTTATTAATTATGACAGCTGTAAGCACAGCTTTTTATTTGAGTTTTTGTCTTGATTTCATCTACCCTTAGCCAAAAGCAACTGGTAAATAAGGAACAGAACATTAATAGTTGTAGGAAAGGAGTGTTCATCATTTCACACGGCCATGGAATAATACAATCTTTACAAGGTCTCTGGTATGCACTGGTACTTTGTGAACAAGGTTCTTTTTCTGGGTAGCTGCTTACTCATTTGTAACAGCACCAGTGATTTCCATCTGCTGTACTACATTAAAAGTTACTGAACCATCATGCAAAGCATCCCCCTTCATCAGCTGTAAAGCCCCAGCACTGCTTGCACTATTGCTGATATTCAGTGCAGATACTTTGGCTAGTGCAGAACAGCAGCTAGGATCTTCCTGAAACCCTTCTTTTGATCTTATATCTTCTCTCTTTACCACTCCAAAATCTTTTTAGAGTAACGTTACCATTTATTGTCCACCATGTAGGTGTTCTTCAAACTCCACTGTCCTTGCAGTAACTCCAAAACTCTCACTGATTGAATGATTACACAGATTACACACCTGGCTTTATAGTGTGGAATTATTCACACACTTTTGCCCGCCCAAATTTGGGTTAAGAAAGTTCCTTAACTTCTTTCATTCTGCAATAACCAAGTTCCTCCTCCAGCCCACACCTTTCCTTCCTCGTTTTGGGTTTCCAGGGCAGCTCCCTACATTGTTCCCACTCACAAAACCATGGAGCTGGCCACAGTGTTTGCACCTGGACATCTCCCTGAGGAGCCTGCTCCTTTTTCTAAAGGAGTGGCCACTTCTGTGTAGCAGACACTTGCTTTCAAAACCTGTTCCCAGCTCCTGGGTTTTCCCTCTCTGCTTAGCAGTCAGCCCTCTCCCTGCAGGGTGGGGTGGAGGTGCCTCCTTCCTGACAAGGAGGTTTATTAACTCTTTTTTTCTCCTTGACTTGTCCTGAGGTTTGGGCACACCTACAATATGCCTCATGACCTACATTTGACACGAACAATCTCACAGTTTCCTTTAAATCTGTCAAGAGGTGTGGAAGTGGAGCAACACAAATTTCAGCTCTGAAGAAGCACTGAGTTTTGTTTTCAGAAGGTTCTGGATAGTAGGTAATGAATGTGGCAGAAAAGAGAAATGACTATGCAGTGCAATGTCTTTTTCTTGTGGTAAGGTGACTGTGTTATTAAAAGGAAAAGGAAAATGATGTTTCATGTAATAAGAACAGCTGTTTTCAGACTTAATGAGATACAACTCACCTTTAATTTGTTTGTTCAGTGATCCTTTGGGGTATTGTTCCTCTGTTTTGCCCATTAGTATGGGCTGTATGTGAAGCACTTCTGGACTTCAGGGGACAGTAAATGTCTCAGTATGAAACATATATAAACATTTTCTTTCAGCATTGCAAGTTCTTTCCACAGAGCATCAGTCAGAAACATGATGAAGCTTTTCAAGCTAGTCAAAAGGCAAGAAATGTCTGCATTTGCTGCATGTGATGCTTTCATTTATTCAGCAACTTGACTTTTCAGCTCTTCCAATCCACTGCAGCAGTCCTCTTAGGCTAAGTCTGTTTTCCTCTGGGCTGACTTCATTCCCATTGCATGGCACGTGCTGCAGGCTAAGATGGTTTGTGCAGGCAGATGTGCATCTCAGCTGAGCCACATCAACTCTCAGCACCCTATAAACTCTTCTGGCACCTGAGCCCCAGCTTCTCATGCAAAGTCTGTGTCTGGCCCATGGCTGAGTGAGTGGTAGTGAGCATTCTGCACCTTGAGGACAACACAAGATGTTTTGTATAGCTCTTTGAGTAAAGAAAAATTTGAAGGGGAGGCTGTCTGTAAGGAGGGGGACTGCGCTATGGTAGAAGAGCTGGGGCCTTAGTGGGAGAGCAGGGTAGCAGAAGAGCATTGGTTGGAAGGGAATGGAGGTCCTCAGCACCAGACAGTCCTTTCCAAGAAGGCTGTAGACCCCTCGCAAAGGGGGTCAGGACACCAACAGCCCAGGACAGGTTTTACAAGTGCTCTGCTCATGAAAGACCCTGAAGTTAAGCTTTGCACCAGCCTCTCCTCACCCTTACTTAGCCTTATGGTGACACATGCTTGTGCTCCTCACATAAATTGGCCTTGCAGGCAGCAGCAGCTGGGCAGCACAGGAGAGTGTCTGCTTGGCCCTCTGTGAGCAGTGGGAATAACCACCCAGCTGTGCACTCACCCATCTTGTCAACGGAGAGGAGCTCTGGCAGCTTGTTTTGGAACCAACCTATGCTCATCCTAGAGCGGGCTGAAAGCTAAAGCCAGCCACATCTGTGCCACTGAAGACACGAGAGCCTTCTCTCCATACTGTGGCTGAGTATTTTCCCTAAATAAAGTATCTTTCTGGAAAACAGGCCATAGCTACTCTAGGTCTGCAAGCAGGCAGGAGTGTATTGCTTTGCTTTTTCACACATTTTTTCTAGTGTACTGTCCAAAATATCATTTGTTTGACACTAAAATTGATGTGGGTTTTTTTTTGGTATAATGATTGCAGAAAAGCTCATGTGATCCTACTGATATCCACATAACAGCTTTACGATTCTCTTCTACAGGACAGGAATGGAGTTTCAAGCTCCCTTTGTTTCAGATGGCCTCCTGCTTGGAACTTGTTCTTAGCAGAGTGGATTTAATGTAAATAACCCACAGAAAAAGTAACAGACTGTAAGGCTTCTGTTACGAAACAAGAGAGTGGCAGAGGTCTTGTCATATCCTTGAGCAGGAGCTTACAGACTTCTTTTCTGGGGTGTTGAGCTATTGCTTTGTTTGGAAATTTTAATGTGTATCCTGCCTGAATTTATGCTTCTCAGGCAACTCATAGAATATTTTAGATTGGAAATAGACCATTAAAATCACCGAGTCCAATCTCAAGAGGAGTGAAAAAGTGTATTTCAGGTTGTTCATGTTTCCATGTGTAGTTCAGCTTCCATAGTTGTTCATGATGCTTTCTCATATGAGAAAACATTTAATTAATGGCAATTTTATTTTTATAAACCTGTTGTTTGAAACCCTCATACATCTGGTTACCAGACATGGTTATATGCAGGAGTAGTTTCTGTCATGAATTTTCTGTCACGAATCTTAAGTTGTTAGAAGAAGAAAGAGTTGATATAACTGTGTTCATGAAACCAGTTTGAAGAAGTAAAATGTTAATCCACAGTTGGCTAATTTCAATACTATGACTTGAAAGAAGATGCACTATGGGATAAGACAGAAAAATGGTCCTTTCTGAAAAATTCACATATGTTGTGATCATATATCCCTTCTCTAAACCTTCTGTGCCCTTGCTCCTGCTGTGTAGCATGGACCACCAAATGTGTGTGAGGATGGTTGTTTCAAACTGTCGGAATTTAGAAAACTTGTTTTATTTGGCAGCTATGGGAGAATCTCAGGGCAGGCAGATGCTTCACAGTGTGGTCTAACTGGGCAACAAATGCATTAAATTTCTTCTTTCTTTTGTGCTCCCAGTCAGCAACCGCTTCATGATGTGCTCCATTTCTAGACCAGTTACTGAGTTTTGCCTAGATCTTTACAATAAGCTCAACAGAAATGCAGAGAACACCAATATCGTCTTTTCTCCAATGAGCATCTCTGTTGCCCTGGCCCTGGTCCACCTAGGTGCAAGAAACAACACTGCTGCTCAGATAGAAGAAGTAAGTATTAATGAAACATGCCGAGATGCTTCCACAGTGCTTGCTCTTCCTCTAACGGAAATGTTGATCAACCTAGCATGACATGTGTGAGAGTCTCATAGGAAACAAGCAACTACTACAAGCACAGGTGCTGCCCTCACAGTCGTACTTGGTGCACTATGCTCGTTGCCATCTGCATGTTTGAGTCTCATCATAGCCCCATGCACGTTCAGGAGCAGGGAGCAAGAGCTAAGTGGGAGGAGGTGATGCATCACAGTGAGGCACTCTTGCTTTTCCTGCTGCCAGAATGTTAGTGCTTCCTCTCGTGGTTGCTGTGAGAACACTGAAAGTGTGGATCCCTGTGGGTAGTGGGGAGAGTTGCAGAAACCTGAAGTGATAGCACCTGGATGGCTGGAAGCATCAGCTCACTTACCGCAACATTCAAGAGTCAAAATGTCTCACTTAGAGATCTCACAGGACCCAGGTGGTCAGGGAGGAGATAAAGGCCACCTCTCCAACTGCTGTGCCTTTCTCCCTGCAGCACAAGATCTGCTTTCTGCAATCCTCTTCTCTCATTTGTGCTCATGAGTGGTAACAGAACAATAATCCTAAGGCACAGGTTCTTGCCAGTAGCTGGCTCTGTACTGGTAGATCTTCATCCGTCATGCCCCAGTGCTGCCATGTGCACAGTCTGGCTGCTGAGTCACCCACAGCCCAGGTAGACATGCCCTTCTCATGAGGTTTCAAGGGTGTGGGTGGCTGACATAGCTGGTGGCTGCTGGGTGTCCATATGGCCACACTTTCACGCCCTTTCTTCAGCAAGAGACAGGAGATAAGATGAAAGAGCTTGTAGGTTGAGATAAGGACAGGGACTTCACTCTCCAGTTACTGTCATGTCAAAACAGACTTGGCTCATTTTTGAGCCAGCTGAAACCAGCTCTAACATAGGGTCTATCCCCAGTCTCGTCCTGCAGAGGCCACACCTGCAGTTCCATGGCTACCATAACCTTGCCACATAAACCAAATGCACAGGAACTCTTGCTTATTTTTGGAAAAGTCCGGTATCTTCAATATAAAGATTGTCTGTGTGTGATGTCATATTATGATGGTGAAGCTGCTGGACATTTTTCAGTGAGATACTTCACATTAGAAACAAGAAGTAGTTTCCACTAAGAGAGGTGTGGTTTTGGTGTATCTCCTAAACAGATGCAAAGATTAAGAATGATTGCAAAAAAGCCAGTTTTGATGTTTTCAAAGAAAACTATTTTCATTTCTTTGCCTGAGAGAACTTTTGTTTTGAAATTTAAGGTAACTGTAACAATAAAAATACAAATCACATGTAAACATTTTGAGGTAGTGAAGAGTAACAATTTGAGGGATTAAGTGCAAGTTCTTCCTGGTTAGCTGATGTAGAAATGTGAATTTGAACATTAATATATGAACAATTTCAAGTCTGTCATTTTAGCCTGGCAGAAGCTGAGAAAACATCTTTCATAAATCTACACCATTTATGCAGGACAGCATAGCAAACCTTTTAACCAAGGAAAATGCTTTTATCCCAGTTACAGTTGCCATAATTTGTCATCTTCAACTGCAGGTGCTCCATACCAGGAAAGCTACAGGAAGAATGAGCCTTGGATCTGATCCTGCGAGCGCAGAAACAGAACCAGAAGGAAGACGGGAGAGACAGCTTTCCCCCTCACAGGTACGTCCTTGGGTGGAGAGCCCTGGAGCCTTGTCATCACTGCACGGTAGATTTCTAGGTATAAAAGCACTAGAGTCTGCCACTGGAGGGAGTCAAGATCACACGCACAGAGTGCCCAATCCGCTAGGAAATACCTGATACAGGGTGATACTTTATTAAGGGGCAAGTCTCCCATGAAGTGAATACCAAAGCCTTGAGCCTCAGCTGAAGGAAGATCAGGCTACAGAGCTTAGACTAAGTGGATTTAAAAATCAGCCCTGTAGTGTAATCTAATTAGAATGTAAATTAACAACCAAAGCTATATGGAGGAACTGTTATAGTTGCTGTGTTTGTAATATTCCCAGTGTAACAAGGATGGAGACTTCAACCATAAAGAGTTCCAGGCACTGCTTTTACAACTACAAAACCTTGGCGAAAGATATATTTTAACCCTTGCCAACAATCTCTTTATACAACAAGGATTTGAACTGCAGCAGGTAAGTTACGTGTATCTGCTAACTGCTGTGGCCCTGACCTCAAGCTTCTTTGTAATTGTGAGCCTTGCTGATGTCCCCCACGTGTCAAATGGAGCACTTGGTGTATCTTTTGGGGCTGCTGGGAAAGAGACAAGAGTGACAACTTTAATTATTTTGTTTAAAACACCCATCCTGTTGATATCAATGGCTAGAGAGCAAAAATAAAGCAGGAGCCTGTCCATTTTTGGCATAAGTCACACTCAGTCAGTGTGACTACAGCCAAATTTGCCTATTCAAGCTGCCCATAAGCTACTTACTTCTGTACTTGCAAGTTGGATGCTGGGGCAGCAGGAAGCTTGGTGAGGGTTTATCCCCTGAGATGTTTTACACTTCCATGCATAGGGCTGCTGTGCTGAATGTCTTACTCCTTTCTTACTGAATGACAGAGCAGTCTCCAACTACCTAGTATGGATAACTTGCTAGTCACATCTTTGCTTTTCTGTCAGTTATTTCTGTGGAATGATTTGGATACTTAAGCATAAAGCAACACACCTTGCCTCTTCACTATTTTTTTGTTTCATCTGTAACTCAGCTATGCAGTTCTCCATGGGAAGACTCTTTCTTCTGGCTTTCTTCCTACTTAATTACTTCTTTTGCCTGTGCAATAGAATAAGTATCTCTTTCAAAGATTCTCTGAATAAACTTCAGATAGTTGATGTTTCCAGAATGAAATTTTGCCTTATGTAGTCAGCAGGTCCCTCACCATTTCTAAAATAGTTCTGAACCATTGATTTCTTTCAAAAGGGAATAAGTGCTTAACAGATTTCATCAATTCATAATATTTATTTTGCTTTACAGCAATTTCTAACGTGCTCTAAGGAACTGTATGGAGCAATGCTGCAAACAGTAGACTTTCATGGTGCAGTTGAAGCTGCCAGAATAAAAATCAACACTTGGGTTGAAAGTGAGACACAAGGTAAACCAAAATAAATCCGTAGCCATACTATGACTGCCTTCTTACGCTGCTTCAACAAAAGAAATTCCAGGGTATGGAAAGCAGACTTGATCATGTTTCTGGGCATTCAACCTTATGCTGTTTGAAGACATTATGTCTTCCCATGCACTCTTGGAATATTAGAGTAGTTTATCATCTAAATTATTTTTGGATTAAATGTGTGTTTGTTGCCAAATACTTTTGTACTCCCACCCTTATGCCTGGCATGATAATTGCTATAGTACCTGTAAGGCTCAACCGGACAAATTGCTCCAGTGCAGAGCCACAAATACAGAGACAGGACAGCAGGGAACGGAAGCTATGAGCTTCATGGTGAGACTGGGATCAGCCTGGGGTAGGAGAAAAGGGGGAGGATGACTGAAGACCTGATTATATGTAGAGCAATGCCTACAAAGATCAGAGATGTTACCACAAGTAAGATTCACTGTTGCAAGTGACAATCAACCAGCTCTTGCACTTGACAGGTTAGCAGAGGCCATTCGCTCTTGTTGATTAGACCAAACATGATAGATGACATTTTCGTTTAGTTTTGCCAGAGCTGCAGTAGCAGCAGGATGAAATTTTTCCAAATCTTGTGGCTGAACATAAACCAGAACTTACTGGGGGACAGGCAAAGAGATTTGAAGGCTTCTGTAATTTCTCAGTTGCCCATCTCCTGACCAAACCTGTCCTTGTACTGCCAGAGTATCCTGTGACAGATGTGGAAAAGAGCTGTTCGCTCCAGTTGGCTCCCAGTAAGAGGGCTGAAGGTTCGCCAGTGACTGTGCCCAGGGTTAGGAGCCATCATTGCTCTGGGTGCTCATATGAAGCCTGTTATCCTGCTAACTCCTACTTCAGCTTCTGTATATAAAGTCGGAAGCTCCGCAGCTGGTTAACTGCTGCGCTTGGTGCAAAGGGAAAGATTCCCTCATGTAACGCAAAATAGGTGACTGATGGTGCTGCCTCCATCCTTATGGCTAATGTCACCTGACACATATATATGGTCACTGACACTGACAGCTGGCTAATTTGGTGGCTCTCCCTGTCCTCCTTGACTGGTAACAGTGCAGAGGAATCTACCACTTG
This sequence comes from Psilopsiagon aymara, assembly GCA_024733675.1. Taxonomy (NCBI): domain Eukaryota; kingdom Metazoa; phylum Chordata; class Aves; order Psittaciformes; family Psittacidae; genus Psilopsiagon; species Psilopsiagon aymara. Next base: position 8,939 of record JANRGW010032145.1, on the reverse strand, counting down.
TTCACCTATATTGCCCCTTTGAATAAACCAAGAACTAGATTTCTAAGTTTCTCCAAAATAAAGTTCACAGACAAGTATCTCAGTCCAGAGTCTTAATGGCAACTGACAAATACTGTGTATTCTGAAATTTTCTTTAGGTAAAATCAAGGAACTCTTTGCTCCTGGTGTGATTGATGTGCATGCATTGCTGGTGCTGGTGAATGTAATCTACTTCAAAGCATCCTGGGAGCACAAGTTTGAGGAACAAAAAACAGTACAGAGAGACTTTAAACTGAATCAGGTAGATCTGCAGTCTGTGAATCTTAACATTATTTACCCTGTAAGCAGTGCATAAAGCATAACAGAGGAGCACAATGCCCAGGGGTCAGCTGCTCTGTGAGCACGGTGTGGGCGAGCTGGGAACTTAACCTGCCTCTCCTGTTGGATAGACATGGTAGGAGGCTTTTTCATGGAAAAGCATATTTTTCTTCACTTGCTAGTCAATACTAGCAGGATTTTTGCTGAAAATGTCATATAGAAAATGTCTTCTTTCACTACTCTAGAAGTTACCTAGGAAGTTACCTGGCTAAAAGGCAATTTGAGCCTTTATAAAGCTTTCAAACAACCCCATCACAAAGAAAGGCAAGATGATAAAACCTAGAAGAAGATACATGAGAGAGGCTATGGTTTTGCTCTTAACCTATTTATTGCTTTCTGTCTTAACAATCAGTCTGATAAGTGACAGCCTGATTCTTTCAGTGCTATTTCTTCCTTATCCCAGTCCAAGTTAGGACTTGCAAATCCAACCAGCATCAGCCTGTTTAGAAGAGCCGCACTATTGAGCAACTTCACTCTCTGATCAGTTGCAGGGAAATGTTTGGTTGGTTTGTTTGCTTGTTTGTTTTCCCTAAAGTATTATCCCCATTATTTACACGTGGCAAAGCTGATGTTTTGTGTGCCAGTTTAGATGCAACAAAATGAAGACAAATATTTAGCCTAGCAGCAATTACTGCTGAAACCCTGACTACTGATATTACACTTATAGTAAGTTTAAATGTTAGGAGCTGTACTGACTGTATAATTCTTTTAAATAGAATGAGAAAAAAACTGTGCAGATGATGTATCAGAAAGGAATATTTAAATTAGGCTACATTGAGGAGATGGGTGCTCAGGTCCTTGAACTCCCTTATGCTCAGAAGTCACTGAGCATGATCATCCTGCTGCCAGGTGATATGGCTGATGGATCTACCAGTGGGCTGGAGCAGGTAAGGCAGTATATATCATGTACTGTGGGTGGAAGTTCTTTGTCTGAATTATGGGTGGGTAAAGTTGTAAATTTTTCAAAGCTGCTCACTATTTTAAGCTCTTCTCCCACCCATCTTCTAGATTGAAAGCACAATGACTTGTGAAAATGTAATGCTGTGGTCCTCTTCAGAGCACATGTTTGAGACAACAGTGGAGATATACCTCCCCCGATTCAAGCTTGAAGGCACTTTTAACCTCAATGAGGTATTACAAGAGATGGGGATGACCGACATCTTCAATGAAGCAAAAGCTGACCTTTCTGCAATGTCGTTTGCAAAGTCTCTGGTCCTGTCAAATGTTGTCCATAAGACATATGTGGAAGTCAATGAGGAAGGCACTGTAGCAGCAGCTGGCACAGGAGCTGCCATTGTGAGGAGGTCTCTTCCTCTCAAGGAGGTTTTTATGGCTGACCACCCTTTCTTGTTCTTTATTAGACATAATCCTACAAATACCATTCTTTTCTTTGGCAAACTCTGCTCACCTTAAAATAAGGGCCATTTTCTAACATTGTGAGAAACAGCTGAATTAAAATGAGAAATTGCATTCTTTTTCCCAATGCATTCTTAATCCTTTGACAGGTAGTTTGTTTTTCAAAGTGATCTCTACAACCAGTTAATCTTAGAACCAATCAATTGGGTGCTCTGCCACTAGGCTCCTTGAATTGCAAATATTGATCAGAATCCAGAATAAGAGTAAATTTTGCCTTAACCTCATTGGATATCAATAATATTTTGTTTCCTCAGTGACCACATATGTTCCTGTATTCCCGCATTCATATGCATTCCTTAATATTAATGATGGTGACAAAAGGGTTGAGGTTAGAAGGGACCTCTGGAGATCATCCGGTCCACCTCCCAGCTCCTTGCCCAGGACCATGTTCAGATGGCTTTTGGATATCTCTAAGGATTGAGACTCCACCACCTCTCTGGACTATCTCTCCTGTGTTCTCCCTAAGGTCTCAAATGACTCCAAAGAGAAATTTGTATGCACGTTGTCTGCCGTAACAGGATACAAACCCACACATTTCTAGCGATGGTTAATTATTTACATAGTAAAGAAGGCTGTCTTTATATAGGATAAACCAAGTGTTTTCAGTCTCAAAGAATAGGAGAAAAATGTTCTAAAGCACCCCATTGAAGTTACTGATGTGTGAAATGTAGCCATGAACTTCCAATAAATGTTTTTATTTCTTTACATGCTGCTGTTGGTAAATTTTAACAATCTGAGATGCAGACATGAAAGACAGGGCTCTCTCCATGCTCTGAGAAATGAAGAAAGGATTTGAAATAGGTTGCCTATAGAGGTTGTGGAATCTCCTTTCCTGAGTGTATTGAAGAGCCATCTGGACAATCCTGAGTAATGTGCTCTAGGTGACCTGACTGAGCAAGAACAGACATGAGCAGGATAATAAAAGACTCAGATAAACAACCTACTCTTGACTGTCTAATTTGGAGTTGCAGGCAGCCCAATTTACTTATTAGATGATGCTTTTTTTACTAAAATTATCATCATATGGTGTTTACATTTCTGGGGAAGTTTTGAACACTGCAATCTCAAAAATCAACGCTGCTTCTGAAAATAGAGGGATGGATATTCCACTGATGAAGTGGCAAATGCCGCAAGAGAAAAACTTTTCCCTTTATTCCTGTCTTTTCTCAGAAATGAGTATACACACCCCAACCCTCAGTATATTCTATTTTGGCACTCCTGAGTGTCTGACGGTACTGTGGGTTAGCAGAGGGATGGATCTGCACTTGCTGTCAGTGCAGAACGAGGGAGCTTGGACTTGGAAGTGAAAGAAATAGAGGGGAAGGTTTGCAGTAAAAATCTCCATTTGACACTGGCTAAGTAGGGCCATTCCTATGCCGCCAGAGCCTGGGAGCATGAAGACATGTGGTGAGCCCTGTTTGGTGTAAGGGATGCATCCAAGCCATTTCTGGTACAAGCGATAGCAGCAATTTTATAACTGCCACAATCTCATGTACTATGCAAAGAAGATTAACATTGTGAAGAGAAAAAAACGAATGTCTGTGCGACATATTTCTTTTGCTTTTTTCCCTCCCTCGGTGCAAACTCTACCAAAGGCAGTGCCTCTCCTAGCCAACCCCCGTCTGTGCAAACAATGTCCAATGCCTTTTCTCTCTCTGCAGTTCACAGCTTGCCAAGGAAACACACATCGTCTTTGCAAATATCAAGGTTCAGATGTGTTTGCTGCTCTGCCCTGAGCCCCCGGGGTTGGACTGGGTGATCTTTAAAGGTCCATTCTTACACAAACCCCATTCTGTGGTTCTGCATCTTGCACATCAGTTAGCTGTATTTGGCTAACTTGACCAAGCTTTGATTGGTTACTGATTTACAGCTGGTCAAACTAGTTTACGGTAACCACATTGTATCACAAAATATCTGAGCCGGTAGAAACCAAGTGGAGTTATTAGGTATTGTGTCTTAGACCCAGACGTACATGCACATTGCAAAATCTCAGGCTCTTCTGACTTTAATATCCTGTGTTATACTTAGTTAACTGTGTTGGATCTGCCTTGTTTTCCTACTCCTATCTGGAACTGGAAGTAACTGGGAAAAACTCAACTGTGATTGGAGTAATGGTTATTGGCAAAATGTAGATCTTTTGACCTATAAGTTGAAGAAATACTATTTTCCAGTGCTCATGGCCTGAGAGTGGATTTACAGACATGGTCAGTGTCGAAAGTTTCACTTTTATAGTATCATTCTTTATGTTTGTGTTCAGCCTGAGCTAACTGCGTGTGGTTTCCTCTCAAGGGGTGATGGTAGAAATTTGCACAGCAAGTCTCCAGCACTCCTTGAAATTTGGCAGGATGCATTTGGGTTGCAGTGTCCAAGTTGAATGGCCACTGCCTTTCTTAAGGATTCATTAACAGCCACAGATGTTCTGTCAAGTGGTGCTCACCATCTTAGTGAGTTAGGTACTCGCTTCTTCCTTGGTATCAGCTGACAGAAGGGCCACAGTTCAGCCCTCAGATCACAAAATAAGTCAGTACCATGGCCTTAACTGATGGTAGTGTAAGTAGTTTCATGCCTTCTGTTCTCTGCAATCTGCTAATCTACTCCAGCAGCACAGTCAGTCGCACAGCAATGGGAGCAGGGTAATCTAGACTTCTCATTTCTGTATTTATTGAAAAACTGTCTCTTAGTAGATCCTTGATTTTATTTTTTTGGTAAAGAATGCTGATTTTCTAAATGGATTTATAAGCACTTCTACATCACAGTATTTATGTGCTTTATGGAGCCAGATTCAGAAGTCACACTTCCTAACTGTACTTTTTTTGTGGCTGTAATGGAGAATCAGTGAATAACATGTTAAATTCACAGAATTATAGGTGGCTTCAAAAAGGAGAAGCAACACTAAAATAACTCTGTGGCTCTCCTAAAGAGAACATACCTAGCTTTAAGCATGTACATGCAAAAAGCCACCTGCAAGGAAAGTTTTATCTTCTCATGCACGCATAAGTATCCAAAATTTGTAGACATTTCATTTTCACCATCTGCAAATTCTGAGCAGCTAGCATTTTTGTTTGTTTACTCTGAACTGTCTTGACACTAGCAATGAGGTGCTTTGCCCATGCTGAAATTCAGGAATGAGGTGCATTGAGACGCAAGTCCCCAGAGAACATCCAGTGAGTGCATGCAAAGTTGACCTTGTGCAGGTATTCACATAATGCTCCCTGAAACTCCATTAGAGTGACTTCATTTTTTTAAGTGAAAACAGTACATAACTTCTGTAGTGGGGAAATTCATGTGGCTCAGGATGTGAAGGGCCTGTCTTCAGTGTACCCCATTCTCTTGCTGGAATTCAAGCCTGTGTCTCATAGGAGAAAGCACAAAGCAGTATCAGGCATTAGGTTTTAGCATAGGCTGGATGGGAAAACTGCCCACCCTCCTCTTGAATTCCTTACACAAATTAATACAGCCTAATGGCACAAGAAGAGAACTCAAGTATTGATAACTTTGCAGTTCAACAACTATTGTAGATGAGTTCTGGTTTCTAGTCTCTGCTCCCAGGACTATTCTTGTTTTAATCTGGTAACACAGAAAAAAACCCAAATAAAGTGGTCAAGTATTCTAACAATGATATTGAACTATTTTTGTCTGTAGCTTTCTGATAGCTTGAATTTTTACCCACTTTCTTAATGTCTGCCTTGAAAAGAAAACAGTGATAAAGTACTTCAATTGTGAGCTTCTTTTCAGCTCTTTAGAGGGTGTGACTGTGCAGCTTTTTCATCTGAACCCGCAGGCATGAAATTATATATTCTTAATTATGAGACGGTGTGTCACAGCTTTTGTATAAGAGCACTACCACCTACACAGCTCCAAGATTGTTTCACATTATTCCCTCATTTGACTTCTGCAGTTTGGAAACACGGTCCGGCTTTTCCATGCATGTACCGTGGATTTTAAAAACACTGGAAGGGCACTGCTGAAGGAGCTCTACTGCATATCCTGGCAGATGTCTTCCTTCCTTGTGCAACGCCTCATGAGGCATCTAGCTTTTGGCAAAGTGCTCAGTGTAGCCTGCAACCTTGCAGCAGGCAGCTCTGCCTCCACTCACCCCCCCGTCAGCTCCTTTTCCAAGGGGCCTCACCACAACCCACTGTGCTGCCTATCCGTTCTCTCCCCTGCAATCTGTCATCTCAAAGCAATCCCAAATACAGGCCAGCAGTGACAAGTCCTGTCTTTTCCACAGCCGTCAATCTTCTGAGGGAAAAATTATCTTACTAAACAGTAGAGGGGTGACCGCTGATGGGGAAGGCTTTCTCAATCCAGAGTTCCATAATAGGGAAAGTCCACCAAATCATATTATCAGATTATATTAATGCAATAAACCTGTGATATCTATATGGGGTTTGGCTGCATTTTGATCAATGAAGCCAGCTCAATGTTGGCCTAAAATAAACACAATGCTCAGCCCACAACCTGCCATGGGACAACGAATGCCCCTTTGTTTCACAGGGGGAACACTGAAAAACCTGATTGCTGCTTCTGAAGCAGAACAGCCTCCAGAGTCAAAAAAGAAATGCTTTGGCAGCATAGTGCCCATTTCCTTGTTTGTGAATGCTGGTGAATATGAAGAAGGATCCTGGCAGACATACCCAGGGGCATTTAGTGTATCTCCCATGCCCCCAAACACGAGCTGCTACACCATATTGCCTTTTTTGCTTGTTTTGTGCAAGCTACCCAAAGGTGCTGACTGACAGTGGCTGTGGAGCTCAACAAAAGCCTTATGAGCTCTGCATGCATTTTAAGCCAAAACAATCCATGCTCTTGTCATCTTAGCATTTGGGCTTCCCTTGAGATGTAGGTTGTCAGATGCACATAGGTCCTTCAGGGAGAGGTGCTTCTCTGAACATTGTGTATCAGACCCTTATTTTCTGATTTGTTTCTGTTTCCCTCTTGCTGTTGTTGTATGCTTTCTGCAGATGCTTGCCACATCTTTGAGATTATGCAGCAGGGCAAGATAATGAGAAGCATCAGCATCAGCAGGGTGCTTCTCTCCTCTCTGGGAGGGAAAAAGATGTACTCCTTCTTTCAGTACTTGTTTCAGAGAGTGAAAACTGGAAAAGACTAGATTGTGTCTCCCACTTTGCTGTGGGATGTAAAAAGCCATTCCCCCAGTTCTCTGTTGCCCTTTATTTCCCAGGCATGTTCCTTCTTCAGAAATAAACTGGGAAGGAAGCAAGACTATGAAGTGGTAAATTTTGGTTTAAGGCACCCTCCATCAGTGAAGAAGCTGCTGGAGTCAGCTTTTCCTAGGAGAAGGTAACTTTCTCAGGTTTAGCTTTCCCCAGGGCAGCTGTAGTACTGGAAACGGAAGCTGGAGGGGAGCAAAGAGTGTTGCAGGCAGCAGTGTTTCTGCCTGCAGGGCTGACTTCCACGTCTTGAGTGAGACAATCCCAGCATGAAGGATGTAGCCAAATTCTTTGCTTGAGTGAACAAGCTTGCTCAACAGCAGGATGGAATTTGGTAGTTTCTGAAAAATGCAAAAGGAGATAAATGGCAAGGCAGTTACCTTAGAAGTGCTGGGACATGCTCCATCCCTGGCGGTGTTCAAGGTCAGGTTGGACAGAGCCTTGGGCAGCATGGTCTAGTGTGATGTGTCCCTCTCTAGAATGATGTGTCCCTGCCCATGGCAGGGGCGTTGGAACTAGATGATCTTATGCTCCTTTCCAGCCCTAACCATTCTATGATTCTGTGATTCTGTGGTTCTATGAACTTGCTACCTTTAATTCAGGAGGTAGAGAAAGGCCTTTCCAGGCTGTTGTTTGGCCATACTTGGCAGTCCATTCACTGGTCTCTCTATTGTTTTCATACAGTGTGCTTCATGTTTTAAACAATACCCAAAAGACGAGAAAAAGTTTTATAGAATGTACCTCAGTGAAGCACAGTGTCTGAAAGTTAACCAATAATTCTAAACCATATGGCAGCTCTTGCAAGAAAAACAGGATGTTGTGACTATGTGACTGTATTTAGGGAGTGAACAGCCTTTAGAGAATAAACTGAGAGTGTGAAAGTGAGGATGGAGCTAGCTGAAGCAGAGAGCGGAAGAGCAAAAGTATGAGTAACGGGGTGATTTACCCAGAGGTGGTGGCTCGGGTCAGAATGTGGGGTGCACTTTGCTGTGAAGTTCTAAGCATGGTCTGAAACCTGCTCCTGGGAGCAAGTCAGTGCTTGGGGTGCTGCATTTCCTGAGAAAGGCTCTGTGCTTCCAAGTATCTCCACACTGTGTGCAATGTGGACATTTCAAGCAGGTTGATCCCATATGGTTTATTACCTGCTTTATTTTGCCTGTTTTTTTCTGACTATTGGTTGACTTTCTGTATTTTAGAGAGAGCACAAGAATGTACCAATGATGTGTTACACAGGACAACAAAAACTAGCCATGAGACAAGAAGAGCAAGTGACAGTGCTTTGGCTTCTGTACACTGTGAAAGAGCTCAACATATTCACTTTTCTGCCAGAAAACGTCTATGATGAGCGTACTGAACAGGTAACACTTTACAATATAACATGAAACAGTGATCTGAGTGTTTTTCTGTGCCAAAATTCCCTTCAGGTAAGGCTTTGAATCATTAAGTTTGTCTTTACTGACTTTCAGTGGTAATCTAACGCTTGTTTTCTAAGTGTATTTGTGCAGTTTGCTTCTGCCTAGCAATGCTCATTTTCTGTCTATGCAAGAGTGACTGAGGTACTGCAGTACATGTAGGTTGTAGTGAATGTTAGTAACTCCAGATGTTGAAGCCTACTGTCCTGATGATTGAGATTCACAGGTGGGACAGAGGGAATGGAGCTCTATTACAGAACTAAATTGTGTCTAATTCTGGTCTCTTCTGCCTATAGAATTTTCTGCACTTATACACTATCCATTTATAAGCTATTAAATATTGGTCATAGAATCATAGAACAGTTAGAGTTGGAAAGGACCTTAAGATCATCTAATTCCAACCCTCCTGACATGGGCAGGGATACCTCACACTAAGTCATGTCACCCAAGTCTCTGTCCAGCCTGACCTTGAGCACCACCAGCGATGGAGCATTCACAGCTTTCCTGGGCAGCCCATTCCAGTGCCTCACCACCCTTACAGTAAAGAATTTCTTCCTCATATCCAATCTAAACTTCCCCT
>JANRGW010032142.1:1424-21900 GCA_024733675.1 Psilopsiagon aymara | reverse complement strand
TGTCTCTGCTTCCTCCCGGCTTCCCCTCCTCCCTGGCAGAGCATGAGGCTCAGAAAGTCCTTGGTCAGAGTAAACATGACTGAGCAGCAACTGAAAACATCGGTGTTATCAGCGCTGTTCCCAGGCTGAAAATCAAAACCACAGCACTGCACCAGCTCCTAAGAAGGAGAAAAATGGCTGCTACTGCTGAATCCAGGACAGGGTTAAAACAAGGCTTGTCCTGTGCCAGTAAATCCATCTCTCTCCCAGGACTGTTATAGCAGGGCACAGGCAGCCACCAGCACCACCAACCGCACAGGCGGTCATACCTCCAAACCCACCCATCCAGCAACTGCCCACCTTGACCTCAGAAAGGGGTTCCTGAAGAGGCTTCTTGCACCTCCTCCCCTCAACCCAGCCCTCACACAGCTTTGTATCCTAGTCATCCAAGCATTCCATCTAACAGAGCTGAAATGGGCCAGCAGGTTCAAAAGTCATACAGCGGGGGACTGTAAGAGCAATTACACAGTGCTCACTTCTCTGTGAAACCAGGCAAAAAGCAATACGCTGCTTAGCACCCACCTGCATGTATTTCAAAACAATCTGAATTGAAATATGTGTTTATTTAAGAGTTAGCTATTGCTCATGCCAGTATTTTACTTCTGTTTCAAGGTATTAAACTGATGTGACATCCTCTTCTCATTTTAGATGGGGCAGAGTTTCAGATAAAACATCCAGACTGCTATAAATGAAAGAGGAAAAAGAACTGGCTGCATGTTAAAAGTACTATGCAAGCTAGCCAGAATAAAGTGGAATAAATGGAATTTAAAATTCCATTTTTGAAAACTCTGTCAAGTTGATAGTTTCAGTAAATATTTTGCTGCCTGTAGGGTTATAGAGTAAGCAGCTTTGGGCTTCTACCTTACATGAAAATAAACCGACAAAATGAGATATATTGTATCACAGCACCAAACACGTATGTATCATCTCTCAGGACAGATCAAGACATTAACATTTTGTGTGATGTTTATAACACCATTGCAGAATTAAAGCAAGTGAGCTGGTACCATCAAATACTAGAAAGATGCTCTTAGGATTACTAGTGCAAAGCAACTAGACAACGCTGTCTATGTGCCAAGTTATAAACAGCACTTGGAGGATGTGGAAAAAACTGGCTGAGAAAGTTGAAGGAAGAACTTCAGAAAAACTGCCAATTGGCTGTAACCTATAAATTGTGCTAAGAGCTCCTCATCCCTGTGGTTTCCGAACAACAACAGTAACAGTACCTGCAGCAAAGATTAGCTGTTCCTTCACAATGGGACCACTGAGACTTAGGGACTTCATACTCTGTTCAAGTATGCTGATAGCTGTTTTAAGCAAACTATGAAAGTACAAACTGTAATTTCATGATTGTGTCAATGTCATTGGGATTTGAGAACAGAAGAAATCACTCCCACAAAAGATTTCCATGGAAAATGGTCACGTAGGAATCCACGTTTCAGCGTTTTCATACTTCCTATTTGCCTTGAGAATGCCCTAAGAGCATACAGCATACCAAAGCAACTGCTGCAGAGTCTGAGAAAACAGAATCATCTTGAAGAAGTGTGTAGAGATAAGCATGATGCTGAATTGAAAACGTGCAACGTGTCTTATTCATTGAATTAAGGAATTAGGTTGATAATTATTTAGCCCCCGACCCACCTCTGCCATGATTTTATCAGTCTGAAGGATTGCTAGGTCACGGATGATACACAGTCACTGAGCTATATTAACACATCCTGAATTCACATTTTCAAAGCTTCCAAATGTTCCTCCACACACTGAGAAAGCAAAGCAGAACATTGTAAAAACTCGGATCACTACAAATGTTGCTGATAGAATTCGCCCTGCTTGTTGCTCAATTACACTGTGGGATACACTTAGCTTAGGGCTGCTTCAGGGAACTAACAGTTAGGGAACTAACCAGCCTTCCCTTTTAACACTGTTTCTTTTCTAGTTGTGGTCTCTGTTATAGCATCTCAATATACTGAGGCATTCAGTATGACGCCTAACGGTTACTGTAGTTAAATGCTTCAGAGGATCATTCCAACACTATCTGGATTCTTCTCCAGTAAATTTATTTGCAAGAGAGTTAATTTGATGTCCTCACCACAGCAATGGAGTTGTTTGGGAGAAGAGTTGAGATCTAATTTATTAATTCCTAATGAAGGACACTGACTGTGTTCAAACTTAGAGTGATGTCAGATGACACCTACCCTCAACCATTTCACCCCTCAAGAACTTCACTTCAAGCACAGGTGAAATTCTATTGCCTAAAGAAAACACAGATCAATTTCCTTTTTTGCTTGGAGAAGAAAAGAAAGGACTCCAAAACCTCACCACTGTAAAACAGAAGTGAGATATAGAAGTCTATTCTGACCTCAGACATCCACTTTCTGATATTTAAACATACAGAACAGGAATTAAAAAGCACAGGAGGAACAGTTTTATACTCTAGTATTTCCTCAAGGTATGAAATATTCCTTTTCTTTAAAAAGCTATGCATTACTTCTTTATTACTAAATGATGGAAAGAGAAGTAATAACATGAAGTCTTTTTTCACTGTGGAAACTGCTTTAAACCAGTGCTTGGGGTATCCCTCCTGGAAAAAACAAGGAAGAGAGCCTGATTTTGCGGAGTGCTGAGCTTTGAGCAGGCAATGACTCAGATCTCCTACAGCTGATTTAAATGTGTTTCTCATTCCAGTCAACCATTTTCTTTGGCTTAAAAAAAACCACCTCAACAAACCAAAACCTCTTCAATGTTGGAAAAAACAGTCAGAAATTGAGAAGCCTTTTCCTCATCAATTCTAATTTTACTCATGAATGAAGCAATTGTGGTAAAAGCTGAATGGGTGCTCCTTCTGTACTCTAATTTCCAGAAATATTTGAGAGACTAAAAACATCTTGGGCAACTTCTGCTTCACAAATACACGGGAAGCTCTCCTTGCTTTTACTAGAGCTTGAGCTTGGAGGCATCCAAGATCACAATTTTGACACACAGAGAAAAGCCTTGGTTTGAGCACATTTCACTGTAAAGATGAGCTTTAACCTTTGTTTAGATGCATAAATAACAATATAAAAGAATATGAATTGTAAAACCCAACAACAATAAAAGCATCCCCCAGCTCTTTGGCAATCTCACCGACCTTCTTATATTCTTGGATAATTCAGTGACACTGGATAATTCAGATCTGAAAATGGCTTTTACTGTTAACAAGCCTTCTCCACTTCAAAAACCAGGCAGTTACGAAATTGAACAATACAAGTAAGTACTGAAAACTTCTGACTTTTCAGCTGAAAATATTAATCTTTGGGTTCAAAAAAGTGGGCAAGTAATAAAACAGTAACAAAGGACACATATACTGAAGAAAACATACCTGGCTGTGAAAGGAAAGAAGTTTCCTTTGTAGTGTAGCCAACAATTCCTACCGGTTCTGAGTCAAAATGTACTATTTTAAAAGGATTAACGTATTTCATCATTTCATTCCCTAATGGGGTTTTCCCCTTGATGTTGGCACTCAAAACTGTAAAACTGGCATTTTTAAGGAAAGGATCCAATAATCCGCTCACACCTTCATCGAACTCATGATTCCCCAAAGCCTGTGGAAAGCAAGAAGAAAATGTAAGACCCTACCTCCAATATTCAGTCTAAATGCTCTCATAAATTATATATCAAGGTATGTATGAGAAAACAAAGTCTATGCTCTAGGGAATAAAACCCTATCTTGTCTAAAACAGCACATCCCTGTTTCTCATGAATACAGACATGCTATTTTTGTCTTTTTTAGGTTTAGGTCATTGCTTTTCAGACTCTTCTATCAATACAGATGTGACAGTCAAAACCTACATAAGTAAGGTCTGAAATCACATGCCAAACCAAAACCCACTGATTTTTCATCCTGTAACTGCAAGAAAGAGGATTAACAAGAACCACAAAGGAAAATACATATTTTGAGTACAGAAAATATGTTGCATAAGAAAACACTGAAGAAAATGTTAAATGCCAGTGACAGTATTTGTTATCTTTAAATAAAACATGCATTTTAAGTGCTTGTGTCTGGAATACAGGCTTTTAAACACATTTCATTCACATTTAGTAGAAGTTCTTGTGCAATTTAACATGTTACAAGAAAACATCATTTTCTAGACGTCAGCAATGTAATTTCCTACTGGAAGTTCTAATGTTTATCAACTAGGGAGAATCTCCACAGACAATCCATAGTACGGGTGTGTGCACGTGTGTTTACTGTGAGGGTGGTGAGGCACTGGCACAGGTTGCCTGGGGAAGCTATGTGTGTCGCATCCCTGGCAGTGTTCAAGGCCACGTTGAACAGGGCTTTGAGCAACCTGGTCTAGTGGAAGGGGGGTTGGAACTACATGATCTTTAAGTTCCCTTCCAACCCAAACCATTCCATGACTCTCTGATTCTACGATTACACTATCATAGAAACTATGGTATCTAAATTAAAACTATCACACAAACCAAGCAGCACACTTTATCTATTAGTAACGTAATACCAACAAGATGCGAATGTTTAATTATTCTAGGTTGGCTGCCTAACTTAACAGAAATGGACTTGCTTTAAAGCACCATAAAACTTTCTTCTACCCATCCCTTTTTCATGCTCAGCCTAACATGCCACGTGCCTGTGCCTGCAAGTAACCAGCAAAACGTCCATAGATGGCAACTTTGCTGAAGCATGATAAATACAAGAACCTTGTAGCATGTTTAAGTCTTAGTGAAAGAAAAGAAACAGCTATAGAAACACAGTCATAGTGTAAACTGGGACAAGTTTTCAGGTCAGAGCAAAGCATGAAAGGAGTGCTAAAGCCATCAGATCAACTCTTCTAGACAAAAGCGTGCTTATAATTTCATTCTCAAGAATAAGCAGGGAAAGTCACATTCATCATCTGAAAAGATTTATACACCTCTCTGCACTACTCATATAAACAACCTCTATGTGCTTGTTCCAGCTTTTATTCCCCAGATAGATTATATTAACCCTGATCATGTTCCAGCACAAGCAGGACCACTAGAGGCATGGAAGCTCGATATTTCAGTCAGCCAATTGGCAGTGCCTAGCTTTTGGGGGAGACAAAGACTCCTGACTCTTCTGATCCCCACAGGCAGGTAGTCAGTAGCCCTGTGGAAAAGTCAGGATATCAGCAGAAACTTTGGCATCACTGGCAACCAACTGCTCCTGCTGATGCTAGTGAGAAACCTACTCACACCCCAGGGAAGGAATCAGACTGTTTGCATGATGCTGCAGCACTTTTCCAAAAGAACGAAGAACTGTCCTCAGGAAAATCCTGACCTGGGAAGCCACAGTGCACTCCAACTATATCAGCTTTCTAACCATATCCTAACTGCAATCTAAGTTGCTGTAAAAAATAATGTAAAAAAGAATAACACTTTCAGGAAACTTATTTTGATTCCTTCACCAGTTCAATGCTGACTGATGCTCTTAAAAGATGTCCATGGACTGGTAGAGTATCTCAGAATCATAGAATCATAGAATAGTCAGGGTTGGAAAGGACCTTAAGATCATCAAGTTCCAACCCCTCTGCCATGGGCAGGGACACCTCACACTAGGCCATGACACCCAAGGCTCTGTCCAACCTGGCCTTGAACACCACCAGTGATGGAGCATTCACAACTTCCCTGTGCAACCCATTCCAGTGCCTCACCACCCTCACAGTAAAGAATTTCTTCCTCACATCCAATCTAAACTTTCCCTGTTCAAGTTTGAACCCGTTACCCCTTGTCCTATCACTACAGTTCCTACTGAAGATTCCTTCCCCATCATCCTTGTAGGCCCCCTTCAGATACTGGAAGGCTGCTAAGAGGTCTCCACGCAGCCTTCTCTTCTTGTAACAAGCTATTTCCTTTTGGCTGATGCATGTGCCTTCTGTTTATCCTAAACATGCAATTACACCCTCCCCCCCAAAAGGTTAAAAATGAAATAAGTTCAATTGCATGTAACTACCATTAGCTTGTGGAAAGAAAACCCCGACAACCCACAAACAACAAAACCAATCAACCAACCACTTGTGAAACCTTGTTTTTCTTGGCTTTGTATCTTGCGTTTGGATTATTTCATGTCCATTAGGGTATAAGCTTTGATTAAAACTTTTCCCATGTTGTGGGTGGTTACAAAGTCTCTTGTTCATGAGAAATCACTGGTGGCTGATAGTACAGTCTTGTATTTAATGCAACTTGCCCTCTGGGGATGGAGATGTGTACCATTTTTGGTTCCTGTACTCTAATCACCCTTATGCCCAGGGCTTCTAGGACACTGTACCTGTGCAATATCCTTTCACCAAATCTGAATCCATCAGCCAGCTTAAGTGTAAGTCACAAGAAGGAATAAACAGACATGTTTAGGTACACAGCAGATGATCCTATAATCTTCCTTTTCACCAGAAACCAGGTTGAAAAGTATTTCAAAATCAGGATACAAATTAACAGAAGGATGCAACTTGAAAGTAAAACGAGAAGACTTCCATCATCCCTCCAATTATTGCCTTTGCAGTACTAAATTTTGATTTTGATGTTAATTACACCAAAAAGCAAGGCTAGTGCCAAGAAAATTAGAAGGCAATACTTCACTAAACAAGACAAAACAGGCTTGAGGTGAGAAAGGGCAGAAATGAGAAAATAGCTAACCTAAAAGGAAATTCGTCCCATTTGTGGAATAAACCTCTAATGCTGCCAGGCTGCCCTAAATGCTGCTACAGCTCCTGCCCCCATCCTGCAACTACTTCCATGACTCATGTTCCCTCCTTCATCCTGTTAGTAATCCTACTCCTGTACCTTGCTTCTAACCATTCCAGTAATCCCCACCCCTTTTGTTAGGGATATAACTTCCCAAATTTTGCTTAAAGAAACACTAGCTCACTCTTCTGCAGTGTGGCTCTTACCTGACTCCCTGTGCCCACCTGGCCACCATCCCAACTGCATGGTGCTCACATGGACAGAAGAGTTGTAACTGTCACAGCACTGCCCAACACTTGGCATCTGTTCTCAGGCTTTTCAGGAGCAGAGAAAGGTCCTGAGTAGCTGCAGCTTCTCAGTTTGTCCAGTCCCTTTCTATCCAGTGACAATTCAAATTACAATATGCAGCACCTCCACGGAGAACAAGTGGTTGACTACTTCACCTAAGGCATAAGCATTCAGTACAAGCCTCTGGCTATCCGGTATGGCATGGAATTTTTTTTAATCTTATTCTGATGAAAAAGATCATGGACCTCCTAAAGAGTCAGTAGATGCTTCCTATGTCATGTACTTCTAAAACTGGGCACAAGCTTAGTATTGCTGATTTTGCCCATTAGAATTTCCTCTTGTGATATGATCAGGAACTATACAAGCTCCCAGCCTGCCCATGAACCAGTTAAACCAGCAAACATGTGGCTGAGCAGTGCCAGTGAGCAGCAAGCTCTGGGAAGAAAGGTAGGAAAAACCACCTTCAGCTATTTCTGCACTGCAGAACCCCAAAGTGCTCCCAACTCCCAGTGAGAATGAGTCCTGAATGCACACACACCCCTCCCCGTCAACACTGAGAGAAAAACCCCGTTAGTTTTATGATTAGGAGACCGCTTTTAAGCCATGGAAACACGGAGCAGTGTCCTTCACAGACCTGTCTGTCTGGTATGAAGTGTGTTTTGCCCAGGAGAGTGTACTGGGGTGTCCCTTCCCTTCCGCAACTCTTCTGAGGCAGAGGGAAGAAAGGGGTGAACCTGAGAAAGAGCAGTATTTTCCAGAGAAAGCAGAAAAGATGAAGACAAGAGGATGTGATATGCACAGATGATTTTTTTCCTCAAGCTGTCAGCTGGAATGAACTAAATATGCAGTCATCCTCAAACGTAACTTCAATCTCTCTCCTCCTCTCTGAGGTTGTATGCAAGCAAAATAACCCACAATAATTATTTAAGAATTAGCAGGCTTTATGTATTAGCAGACAAAAGATTTAAGGACATGGAATGACATCCCCCAATCTCAGCCTCAAATTCTTCTATCTTTCTCTCAGCACTCAAACGACCAAAAGAGACAGAGTAAAAATGCATGACTGGTGCAGCCTCAGACAGCTTCCTCAAAGGTGCACTGTTTCAGTCCCTGGACCACTCACATCCAACCGCTCACACCCTGTCAAGACCACAGCCCTGGTGGCACTGCACACGACTAGGGTGGGAATAATGAAAACTAACAACTCTCACCCTTTGCAACAGCATTGCCAACACGCACCATCTGGCCCTTCCCGCAGGGCAGGCTGCGAGCCTCTGCCACGGTTACTCTTTCCGTCGCAGGCAAGGAGCCTCATCCAGGATTCCACACTTCTGCCGACCCCTCTCCCCAGCAAGCTCCAAGCCCCTGCCTCTCCCAAGGGGTGCTCTTCCACGGCATGCTGCCTCTCTGTAACCCTGGCACCAGCTCCCGGTTTCTGGCTGCCCGCGGGACTGCCAGCTCATGACTCCATTCGGTCGGGTGCCAGTCACCTGGCACATCGCTTCTTTTCTCCTTCCTTACCCCCGGTCGATGCTGACCACGATTTTAGTACCCACCCCAGGACGCGTCAATGCAAGGGCAGGAAAGGAAACACAGACCCCCCACCAAAGTGGGGAGAAGCCCCCCACCACTATCCGCGGCCCTCTTTACCATGGCGTCGTAGCGCAGGAGGTTCATGAAGTGGACCGCCTCCCAGCCCTTGAAGCGGGAGAACCACACTGTGCCCTGGTACTGGTCTCCGGCGTCCAGCAGCAGCACGTTGCGGTGCGCGGCCCGCTCCGCCGCCACCAGCGCCGCTCGCCGCGCCACGCCGCCGAAGCAGCCGGCAGCCCTCTCCGAGCCCGCGCAGCCCCGCGCTCCCGCACCCTGCGCTTCCACTCGCCCGTGGACATCGTTGGTGTGCAGCAGGGTGAGCCGCAGCTCCGCCGCCGCGCACAGCACAGCCGCCGCGCACAGGCACAGCGCGCCCGCCCGCCACGCCATGCCCGGGGGCCGGTACAAAGCGTAGCTGCTGCAGGGAGGGCCGGCGGGGGAACCCGCGCAAGTTGCGCGCAGCTCCGCGGAGCCTCCAGTGCGACCCGCTCTCAGCGGAGGTGCTGACTGCCCGTGTGGCGCGGAAGCCGCAGGTGCTCCGAGTCTGCTGGGCGTGAGCAAGGGCGCAGGGCGGCCGGCCAGGGCTGCCGGGCTCGCTCCTCGCCTCGCCGCGCCTCGTCTCGCCTCGCCTCGCCTCGGTGCGCTGTCCGCTGGGGCTTGAGGATCGCTCAGCCTCGGGGCCTGCGCTTCCCCGTCCTCCCTCTGCCGTCCCTCAGCACGGCACAGCAGGGGCTGCCCGGAGATGGGCTCCAGCCCGCTGCTGGAGGTCAGAGATGTGAATTTAGCCAGCAGCGACAGGACAAACTCCAGTGCTTACAGGGAGCCTTGGTGAATGTTTAGTGCGCTGAGTTTCCAAACCCTCACATGAAAATGCTTGTTTTCAACCTCTCTCCTTTTTCTTCAACGATGCTTAAAATACAGACTGCTATTTCAGCCCTAAAAAGAGGTACACTACTTTAAAGGTGGATTTAATTATAACTACTGTTCTTAGTGTAGATCCTTGAATTGCTTTCAAAATTTTCCGTTTTTGGTAAAACAGTAAGCTTTTGTGGTTTGGCACATGTACGCTGAAGGGGAGACCCACTGATGCCTTAAATATAGAACTCAACAGGTGTACAGCATGGGGTGATGGCCACTTCAGCAACTCAGACTGATTGTTGGCCCCATCTGCTCCTTTAAGTCACACACCCACTGTGTGGGTCCACATCTACCACTGCTGAATGACAAAATTACCTGGAGAAAGGGATTTTTCAAAGTTAGCTTTCAAAGTGCTGTAACTGCCATATACTCTCTTGCAACCTTTGGAGAACTGCACATTGTAAGCAGTGTCTGGTTGGTTTTTCTTAAAACCAGAAGTTTCACCATCGTGTAGAGAAGTGACTGTTTCTTACAGCATTACAGACGCTGTATAAGTTGCTGTCTCCTTTCCACCAGATAATGTCATACCCTGGTTTCCTGAGCACCCAAAGTCCACGGGATGGAATCTGAACTCATTTGGTCTGTTTGTTTCCTCACATGGCTGGAAAATGAATGAACCTGTATTTCCTTCCATGATGGCTATGCTCCACTGTCCCTGTGCTCCCATACGTGACTTGAATTAAACCAGCTGTGAGGTATCTTCTCATTTCCTTGGATGATTGTGCTGTGCACTGCCTACCCCATCCCTGGGGAATTCCTCACCGCATGAGCTGTGCTAGCAAAATCTGGAGTTGTGCTTCCTCTCCTCCTCTGTATCTCCCCTTTGGCTGCTCTTCCCTCCTCTGCTGGCCCACCTGGGATTCAGTTCAAAGCTAGGACACATTTAGGTGTCCATGAGCAGGTGCCTACATGTGCTCTAATGTGCTCAGGTTTTCATTGTGGCCGATCAAAATCCTGTTGGGACAGCCACTGCCACTTAGATCAGGTCCCTAAAGTAGACATAGCAGCTGAGACTCATCACCTAAACAAAGGCGCTGGTGCTGTTTGGTGGTCTCCGAGTCTCCCTCCAGAAAGGAGAATCTTGTGTTGTATCTGCTAGCCTCATGTAGCTGTCCTGGATGTCTGAATGTCTCTTTGTGGGCAACTGAGTGTCTCATGCCATGGCTGGTCTCCAGAGTTGCTCTTTGGAGTGTATTCCCTGTACTGACTAGATCTCCACTGACTTTACAAGTTTAAACAGCTCACCACGTGTAGAAAATAAACACCAGTCCTTAGTTCAGTCGCACCATTTCATCCGGATCCAGCAGCTCTGAGCTGAACCTGCTAGACAAATAGCAACACCAGGATTACCAAGTGGACCAAATCTATTAGGAAGTCAGCTGTGCAAAAACCAAAGACAACTCTGGCCAGTCGCTCTGCTTCTGGATGGCCAAGCTTGCATGCATGTGTGCACCAAGCACCGTTTATGCCTTTGGCATCTGCCTGGCTTTATCTTCTTTCCTCATCAACCACTGTTCCCAGCCACAGCATTTCTAAACAGATGCTGATTCTGCTCACCACAGCTCTGTGCAAACACAGAGAGACAGCAAAAACCCAAAGCAAGCAGAATGTGTTTGCACACCCAGTATTCTCTTTGGCTTGTAAAGCACAGACCTACCCCAAACTCCACTGAGTTCTTCCTGCCTGGGACAGGCATGCTTTAGTTTGGTCCAGGAGAGTATATCAGAAACAGTCTGGGCTGTCCTGAAGAGCCACTGCACCTTGTGTGCCAAAGATGGACAGTGGAGCACTTGGGGGTCAGAGGGGCCACCCAGACTCTTTTGCCTGCTGGTCTTGGCTGTTTATGATGTCTTCCTTATTAAGCTTCTCAGTCTGATTCTGCAAAGATCTCATCTCGTGTACCATTCATTTACAAGTTGATCAGACACATGAATAAGCATCCTCTTGCTGTGCTTAGGGCTCTGACAACAATGCCTTTACCCTGGGAAGCAGTTTCCTGGGTATGAAATAAGGCAAGAAGAGGGAGATTATGTGGAACCAACCTTGTGCTAAAAGGTCTACTGCAGACCTATGCTGGGATGCCCAGAGCACGGATATCCAAGCCCAGGAACGTGTTACCAAAACAGGATGTCCACTAGAGACCTTATCTACCTAGTCTGATTGTAGCCTCTCCAGCCTACCACTGGTGTTTTATGGAAAAATATAACACTGTGAAAATGCACAGAAATATACCTGAGTGCTGGAACTGAAGCTAGAGAAGACAAGAGAACCCCAGAATGTGTGTGTCTAACAAGTCTATGTGAAAGAGTGAGCTCGAGAGGAAAAAGTGCTTCATGCATAACTTAATTGACTTCTTCCTTCCTCCCCTTCTGCTCCTCTGAAAGAAGTGATTAAGCCAAGCTCCAGGATGTCAGTGGTACATCCTGTAACAGTGAAGATCAGTCTTTGTATTCAGCACTGGCATGTGTTTCAGGAAGGCTCTCTCAAAAGCTCTTGCACAGGACTGGTTCTGATGTGGGCAGAAGTGTTGCAAACCTTGGTTGGGCAAGGGTGAATTCCACAGCCAGGCAGCAGTACCCTGAGAGACCATAGGTATTACCTCTCCTTCATGGTGGTTTCCTTCTAGGAACTGGATTGCTCTGTATTGTCCCCCTAGGTAACTCAGCAGAGCTGTACAGGCAGCAAGCTCTTGATCTTACTCTGGAATCCAGCATAGGACAAAGGATAATGAATCTGTCTTGAGTTTTGAGAGTAATTTCTGGAGCTTCTGCAGAAGGCTTCCAAAAGGCTTCTTTTGTCACTGTATTTCTTCCTGGCATCACTGTCACAGGACCCAGCAGCTCACATCAGGCATTACAACATACTTGGTTTCAAAAGACTCTGGAATAGGCCAAGAATAGTCCTATCAGCTGCACTGGATGACTTCTAAAGGAACTCAGGGCACTGAGGCCAAGGGAGCCATCTCTTCAGCGGCAGGCTCTGAGATGACTAAGAACTGGCACAGCCTCTCGCAGCCAGCTGGGTAAACGTCCCGCATAAGTGAAATTTCTCATTCTCTACCATAAGCATTCCAGGGTGGTCTGACTCAGAAGTCAACTGAGCTGCTAGCAGTGGTGGTTCTTGGCATTTCCCTACTTGGAGGTGTTACAGGAATAACTAGGCTTCCCTTTTCAGCCTTCACATAGAAAGGGTCTTTCTCTGCTGTCCTTCAGCTGTATGATTGATAGAGTCTAAACTGAGGTCAGCTACTCTTTCCCCAAGAGCAAGAACCTAGAAACAACGAACTGTCTCAGCAGACTTCAGAAGACTGCCAGTGGTATAAACAATGTCACTGGCTTCTCATACAGCTCATCACCTCCATGCATGGCTTACTTTTGCCACAGCTCACATAATCTCTGAGACATGCTGTCATTGCTCTTCCAGGGCTGAACAAGACTCGCTTCCTCCTCGGGTAGACTTCCATGATTGTGGCAGTGGTCTCTTGGGTGAGCCCTAGAGGACAGAACAACCCCCCACGCTGTTCCTTCCCTCAGTAAATCCTGTGGGCATCATTCTCATTTCCATCCTGGTGGAGTGGGGATCCTCATCCCTTATCTCTCCCTCATATGTCTTACAGGTATGAATTTTAATTGTAATGCTTAATCTGAACAGACTCATTCCCTTTTGATGCAACTACATTTCTTTTCTTGAGATCACTAATTGTTATCACCAGTATTGCCTGGACCTCCTGAATGCAGTGCCTAGATTCAAATGTGTATCTCAGATATACAGCATTTCATTTTTACCTGACTTGAAACCATGGTGATACTGGTATTTATTGCCTGTTCTCCAGAAGTGCTTAGATTCCAACCCATGAAGTGTATCAGATGTTTGGTGCTACTCAGACAAGATATAAAAAAGAGCCCTTAGGCCAGAGTTTACAGTCCAAATTAAGAGTACATGGAGCAGGCTGTTAATCAAAATACTGGGCAGGTAAACGTATCAGATAGAAAAAAGGGTCTGGGGAAGATAATGTAGAAATCTAAAATAAAACAGATTTTGAGATCAGAGTTGGATTTTACTTACACTTTTATTGTTCTGTTAGAAAACCCAGTTTGGAAATCAAATCCACAGACTGACTGCGTCTCTTCTTGCCTAACCTTTTAAATGGGATAGTTGCTTATTTTGTACCTGCCATTAATGAAGTATGTTGCTTGTCACTAATAATGTGAAATATCATGATATTTTTTATGCCACAATGCAAAATAGCTAGTTCTTATATACATTTCCCATGAGGAAACAGCTAACAAGTTGTCAAAGCAGAGAAACAGCATCCTACCTCTCATGGGCACCTACTTAGAGTAAAATCTCTGTTGACTGGAGCAAGTCTAGATGGTTGAAATTAGGTCAGGCAAATCCCATGTGCATACATGATGTAATCATACCTTTCAACAAACACATGCAATCTTACTCACACAACATGCATCACAGTGGTATATAGAATTGCAAACGAAGATGTTAAAATGCAGGAAATCTCACAGCCAAAGGTGGCTATACAATCTTCATTTGATTTCACTGTGTGTATGTGTTATGTTGTGTTTTTATTATAAAATCATAAAATACGTTT
Organism: Psilopsiagon aymara; assembly: GCA_024733675.1. Classification (NCBI taxonomy): domain Eukaryota; kingdom Metazoa; phylum Chordata; class Aves; order Psittaciformes; family Psittacidae; genus Psilopsiagon; species Psilopsiagon aymara. The sequence goes on along the minus strand of JANRGW010032142.1, from coordinate 7,760 downwards.
TTCAATGGGACTTCTGATTCATGTAGTGTGAAGGTGTTGCAGAGACTTATGAATGAAGTGAGACCAATCATATACTTAAATTAATTTTACAAAACAAATTAAATCTCCATCAACATTTGGTGGACCACAGATTCAGGATGTCAGATGTAACCATTACAACACAGCTGACTTACAAATTCTTCAGACTTTAGAAGGGTAGGCCAAAATGCACATTCACTCACTCAGTAAGGTGAGGGCTCTTAACCTTAGGCAGCATCCTAACTGAGGGGAACAGCCACTGACTGGAGACCCACTACTCTGAGGAGGACAGATTCAACTCCAGTGAGGTCCCATTGGTAGCCTAGTCAAAACTCATCTGTTGTCAAAGATGGCCATGTTAGCCTTCACTGGCTAGGTGATGCCATCTTCTGCCTCATGACTGCCACCATGCCATGATGAGGGTTCTCCTGCACAGGGGACAGCCAGCATTATATAAAATGATATATAACTTTATATAACTGAAGTCAGCATGAAATAACTGAGATCAGTCCCAGTCCACTAGTGGGAGGGCCTCAAACCCTGCTATGGCAGGTGCACTTGACATAGCAGGACAGGCTATGTCAGTGTTATCAGTGTTACCTCAGTGTTACCAGAATGTCATTTGTACTTCTGCAACAGAATAGGTATGAAGGGAGGGAAAGCACCCTCCTTCACTTCACAAACTTGATCACACCCAAAAAAAGTTGTTCCCATACAAGAATGAAGCAGAACTGCAGAGGAGAAACAGCAAGTAGCCATGTATTCCAAGACCCCAGCATAACATCTTTCAACAGAGGACTGGGTGAAACCAATTTTAATGCTGGCATTGCCTGATTTTTTTAGATTTGACTGTATGACCTTAACAAGGATTTTAAAAATCATTTTGTCTGTAATATTCTAGGTTGTTTTTAAAAAGCAAACGAGAACAAAACAAAACCAGAAGTTCAATCAAGTGGCAGCATGTAGGGTACCACAGTTGGTTTGGAACCTCTAAACCCACAGTATAGGTCTCTTCATGCTGACTTCTGCCAAGATGACAGATGGTGATAGCATGTTTTCATCCTTTGAGATGCAAGGTCAGATACTAGGTCAGACATGGGGTTGCACAGGGACTTGCAGGAAGCAGAACAATGTCATATAAACATCTCAAGGCCTCTGTAGAGAGATGGACTTCACTGATTAACAGTGCTTTCTACTTGTTCCTTCTCTCTTTGTTCCCCCTTGTCTCATCTCTTCCAGCATGGTTTTTGTTTCCCCCCCTTCCTGTCTCTGGCTCGAGGTACTAATCCCTTTCTCTTTGCCTGCGCTGCCTCTCATTTCATCCTCTGCTCTGTCAATCCTGCGAGTCATTTGATTTCACTGTCCTGCCTTACCAGCAGGCTACCCGTCCACTCACTATTTCTTCAGCTAACCTGCCACTCCTCCCCACGGTCTGGCCTGAAACTTCCTAGCTCCCACTTCCAATTCCAGCCTCAGATTCTTTCTCCTACTTTCCACTCCAAAACATTTATATGGAAAAATACAGCCAATCCCTTAAGAGTATCTGAGTGTTATTCCAAATGCGCAACTGGAAAGGGTCATTATTTTGGGGGGAGCTTTGCTTATTCGCAGTTAACGCCTGTTATTCAATCAGAAGGCATAAGTCTCAAGCCGCCGTTCTCCCGCACTGTTCGCCTGGGGGATGCTGCTCTCTGCTGGATGTGTCCAGTTCCGCCACTTGCATTTTTTGGTCTTCCCGGTTTTCCAGCAATTAGTTTGTATTCAGGACTTCTCAGTACAAGCACAGTTTTAGCACAAATCATTTCCACTTTGCAGCATTCGTTTTCATGAAAGCTGACATCTCTTTTTGTGAATTGGCTTCCATTATACTCAAATCCTAAGATAAAAGAAAATTAGTGGAAGAAAAAAAAAGATGAAGGAGTGGAAATACATTTGGCCATCCAGGTGTTTCCTTTGTGTTTACCAGACCTCAGTTCTGCAAGTGCCATCTCCTGTGAGAGAGGTCTCCACAGTCCATGCCCCTTTGACCAAACATCCCAACTATGATAGGCTCCAGGCATCTTTCTGTAGCTCCTCTTCCTTAGAAGCACCGCTAAGGAAAAGTCTGCATGAAATTTGCAAACAATCAAGGACTCAACTGGTCTAATTAAAACAGAATGTACTAAGAATGTACAGGAAAACTGGAGTGGACCAAAAGGACCTGTCTGAGTAACAAACTCAGTTTACTCAGCAAATGTCAGGCTAGGGAGGTGCATCTTGGATTCATTATAAAGGAAGCAATATCTTGTCCTCTGCTCCTATCCTTGGACAGATGTCAGCAAGACAATCTCTTCCTTCCTCTCCTTTCTGATCTTCTTGACTACAGCATCTCAGAGGCACAGCCTCTAGTGTCCAACGTTTCTTGTCTCTACTGCTCCCACAAACACTATTCCTTTATAGCCTGTGACCACTTTTGATGTTCAACTTGTGACAGATTTCATTACCTTGTAACATGGGCCGGTTGTAGTTGTATTTCAACAATGAAATGTCTGCACCATCTGGGATAAGAGTCTCCCTTCTCTCTACAGTGGTTAACACCTTCTAACATGACCCTCATCCCTGCCCCCTCCATCTAACTCTGGAGTTATATTTCCCAATTTCCTTTCTCAGAACTTGGCATTTCAAAAGCCTCTTTGATCTTGCCATCACCTCAGCATGCCTGAAGGGTAAAGATGTGTAGGTCGTGGTTTGCATGTCAGTCTCCCCTCATTCAAGGTGTTGGACTGGATAGGTCGATTTGTCCATAAAGCAACAAGGCTGGTATTTTCATACCATTTCACTATTGATACTTCTTCTCCATAACATGATGAACTACTGACAAATTAAAGTCCATCCATCTCAGTGGGTAGGGAATTTACTACCTTTCAATCCATAGAGTTCTGGTTCTTGACTGTGTTTAATTCTGTATTTATCCTGTCTATTGATATGCATTTGATTTCTGTTTGACGGGAATTGTCAGCAAAGCAAACGAGGATTCCATCAGTGGAATGACAAGCAAAACAAAAGTACAATACTGCACTTCTGACTCCTTATTTATGGCTGAGATGGGGATGCAGGATCTGAAAGGCCTCACCTATAAAGAGGAAGCTGAATTAAAATATTTAACTATGTGTTCACACAGGGATGGTATCACACTACTTAGCTGATAATACCCTGATCCCTTGAAAGTATAAATGCCTTTAATTTTGCTCCCACAGTGCTATACAGCAACAAAAGGCAGTATTTTATTCTACAGAAACCCAGGACGATTTCAAGCAGTAAAAATTTCACTATAGGACAACCTCAGAAATCACTAATTCTTTCCCTGGCTCCAGCTTTGGTACTTTCCTTCTGATGCTGTCCATAACAAAAGCACTTTCTGGTCCCCAAAGGCCATAAGGCACAGGCAGGACCCAGTAGATCTCTTCTTTTGCCATATTATTTTGCACATTCATAAACCAGCTGCTGTTTCTGAGCTATTCCCATGCAGCTTAGCATGACTGCCAGAAGCCTCCTCTTGGAAAATTACAAGTACTTCCCCTTAGCTCATCCCTTTCACCATCCATCTCGCATTTCTGAAGCAGTTTTTATTGAGCAGGTATGTGCTTATTCTGCCTGTTGAGACGTTACTGCTGTAGCTAAACAGTAACAGTAGGTATTGCACACTGACGGATACAGATACCCGAGACACTGGGATTTCAGAACTGGAAACTGTTTTTACTTGTGATGCCAGATAGGTTTGGTGATATTATTATTGTTGTTATTATCATTCCACTAGATAATTATGACTTTTAGATCAAAATGTTATGCTTAAAGGATCAGTTTTCATTAATCTTGACTGAAAAGTGTGTTGCAAAGACGCCAGGAGTTTACTATCATAACCCATTTCACATTTTAAATTGATACGTAAAAAAAAAAAAAAATGTTGGAAGTTTACATTCATTTGGAATTTTTGCTAATTTATGTTGAAATGCGTGGAAAATTATTAAGGTAAAAATAAAACATCCTCTGCGTTTGCAAATGGACCTGGTTTATTTTCTATTCTGATTACTGGTTCACAAAAATGTTTAGAGCATTGCCTTTTTGACTGGTTTTAGAGCAGGACCTCCAGTTTTGTGCTATAAACCCTTCCTGAACGTCTACAGTGCAAGGGGTGGGCAGTCCTGTGGGCGACAACAAGCCTGCTTGAGACGTATGAGCAAGAGTACAAAATAAATGTGGAGAAGCAGTCAGGCCACGAGGCAGGATCTGGTCTCGGATGGACTTGGAACACGTCCTGGGAGGTGCCGGGGCACCGAAAAGCTTCCAGGCTTGGCACAGCACCTCAACGTCTGCAAAACGGGGGCCCTTTGGCAGTTTCCTCCCAGGCCGTTTTTCAGCCTTTTCTAGTGTTGAGGGCCCGGAGCGCTCCAGGCAACGCCATGGCGAGCTCCAGCTCCCACTGATGTCTAGGCACACTTGTGTGCAGGGTGCTGCTAAGGCTCCCCCCGCTGCCCTCCGCCAGCACCTGCGTCCCACCCTCTGCTTCCTCGCCGCTCCACGGCGAAGTCGGCGAGCCTCACTTGGCAGCGGCGAGGCGGAGCGCAGTGCGCCTGGGGAAAATCATCTCCCGGCGGGACGCGGAGCATCGCAGCACCGGGGCGGGAGGCGGAGGAGGAGGGAGCGCCGGCCCCCCGGGGCGCCTTTCCCCCGACCTCCATGAGAGGGGGCTCCGGCTCTTCTTGTGGCTCGGGATTCACACCGTGACCTCCTTCCTGTAGTTCGGGCGGAGGCTGAAGCTTTTGGACGGCGTAACAGGCGGGAACTTAATTAGAGGGCACTTAGTTAATTGAGGGAAACAGCAGTAGGTTTCCGCTTTTGTCGCTAGCGGGGAAATTGCTGCTCCCTTTTTGGGGGGCTGATGCCGGGACACGGCAGCCGCCGCATAGACGCGGACATGGGGCGGCAAGCGGCGGGAGCTCCTTGCCCTCCGAAATTGAGAAAACCTTTCATTAAGTAGATACTATATACCCCTCATTATATATATAAAATCTATAAAGGGATTAATCAGCTTTTCCTTCGGGAGGCAAGACTAGCGGTAGGAACCTCTGTCAGCAAGGGAGCCTCGGGGGTCCGGGGGAGCTCCCAGCAGCATGCCCTGTCGCCGAGGCTCTCTCCGCTGCTGGGCTGCACGCAGGAGGGCCGGACATCTCTAGAAACGCATGTTGCCAAGGAGAGGCCTCATACTCCAGGTCACTGTTGGGATAATCCCAGTCTGAGCCTCAGCCGATAGCAGCCCCAGGCGGAAAAGGGACTCTCCAACCATAATTCCCAAGTACTGCTGCGTATCAGTATATCTAGGGTCTGGCAGGAGATGTAAAACTGGAGTTAAAGCTGTCACAGAAAAGGCTTGCTGCTGGTCTCTTTCATCCCAAGCTGTTATCTTCTGCTTTCCTCCAGTCCTGCTACTCATTCAGTTGAAGGGAGAGATGTGAATCTGTATCTAGTGGGCATAGTGGTTGTCTTCATAGAAAGCTCCACGTTGTCCCCTTTTCCAGCTATTTTGGAAGGGGACTTCATAGTATAGGTGATAACATTTAAAATTATAAGTAACCTTCAGATGCTGAATATCTGTAAGTAAAATCACAGGTGGTGGTGGTGAAATAAATTGATTTCTTGTTTTCTCACAGTTCTGTTATAGATGTGTTGTTCTAAGGATGCAAGTGAATCAAGGTTTGTAGAGAGTTTTAACATATTTTATTAAGTTAGCTTATATAGCTGGAAAATTACGTATAATCTCCAGGACACTTAAGCACGTAATAAGAGAGATTGCCTGTTTCTTCCAGTTATATCCTGTTTTCTGATACTCAGCTGAGTATCTGAATTTCCAGGTATCTGGATTTGTCAGAGCCTTTCAAGGACTTTCTCACATTCCGTTGTAGAAAACCTCTGATTTATCTGAAATTTTCTTCAACTTCTAAAACTAGATGTATGCGTAAGCAGTGCCCTGATTGCATCCCTAATGTGTGTGTACCCTTAAATATCAATAGAAAGAGAAATATGTAAAAAAAAATATTTCCAGCAAAGCAAGTTGGTTGTCAAAATACTTAAGCATACAGAAGACTGTAAATGTATAGTGCAGGAAGTGAAGGCGTTTTGTATTGCATAGATGATATAGGATGTACCACTTCATTCGACGGATAAAGAAATGGCTGGCTGGCCGCACGCAAAGAGTTGTGCTCAGTGGCTCAATGTCCAGCTGGAGGCCAGTAACGAGTGGTGTCCCTCAGGGATCAGTGTTGGGACCGGTCTTGTTCAACA
>JANRGW010032140.1:0-17308 GCA_024733675.1 Psilopsiagon aymara | reverse complement strand
CTGCTCCAGTGGAAGGTGTCCCTGCCCATGGCAGGGGTTGGAGCTGGAGGAGCTTTAAGGTCCCTTCCAACACAAACTAGTCTGGGATTCTGTGATCCCTGCAGACCAGGGAGGTGGCTCTGCTTTGGGGCATCACTCTGAGATTGTCCTTGGAGCCCCCATGAGCTGGGGATGCGTTGGGGACCTGAGTGCTGCCCCGTGCTGTTTGAATGCCTGAATACTTCAAAGGTAGCTTCTCAGGTGTCCATCCAGCCTTCATCCTGACACCCGCTGCGTGCTCTGAGCAAGGCATGCCTTGGCTCAGCACAAACACCCCACCACTGCTCCATTCTTCTGCGAGCTGGAAAACTTCTAATTAAAGCCAGATTATTGGTCTTGGCCCTTCTTGTTAGTGCTTTGCTTTGGGGTTTTCTTTTCCTAAGTCCCTTCAAGATGTCTGGATAGATGATAGCGAGCTTCATTTGTTTGTGATAGAGGAAACGTTTGCACACAGTGGCTAAATGTTGTTGGAAAAGAGCAAAATTGCTGGCTGCTCACTTAATCCTGATTAAACTGGCAGCTGGGAGATACTGATCAGCGTGTTCACAGCAAACTATCCCTGTCTAATGCGAAGGGCAAAACAGGGCTGAACTGCAGCTCCCTTAACCCTTCCCATGTCGGTGGCTTTGTGCTGTGAACCGGAGCATCGCTTTTCCTGAGCAGTCACCCAGGTCTGGGACTCTTCTCCACTGGGGACCTTTGGTGGTCCCCACTCTCAGTTGCTGCCGCAGGGATGTTTAATCATGGAATCAGAATCCCAGCCTGGTTTGTGTTGGAAGGGACCTTAAAGCTCCTCCAGTTCCAACCCCTGCCACGGGCAGGGTCACCTTCCACTGGAGCAGTTGCTCCAAGCCCCTGTGTCCAACCTGGCCTTGTTTGGGATGGGGCAGCCACAGCTTCCCTGTGCCAGCGCCTCAGCACCCTCACAGGGAAGAACTTGTGCCTCAGAGCTCAGCTGAATGCTTGAAGTGGAGTGTTTCATGTAATCCAAAAAAGCTGCCCTGAGATGGTACCCAGGGGGTTCGCACTGACTGATTGTAGGGGTTTAAGTCAAAACCAGGGCTCTGCCAGAGCGAGCAGCTCTCCTGATGCTTCCAAGTCCTGTTGATTCCATCACTGTCGCTTATTTTCTGACCCATCCTTTTGTTTCTGCTGTGTACCTTCTGGGGACAGATGGCAGGATGGACCCCGCACACCTCCCACACAGCCTTTCTGACCATGCTCTCACCCTCAGCATCATAAACCAGAAAGCAATTCTGATGCTGCCCAGAGAGGCAGCAATGAACAAGAGCTGCCCAACTTCCTGCTCGGGTGCTTTATTATTCCCACCAAACAGGCTCCACATTAAAGGCCATGCATTCTTATTGCAGCCACCCCGGGGTGTCTTCAGATGGAACAAACTACTGTGGGTTGGGCATTTCTATGGAAATGCATAGAGCTATGTTCAGCCACCCTGGGAATGAGGGGATCTGGGGCTGGAATGGATGGGTATTGAAGCGACAAGGCAAAGGAATAGTTTGCTGGAGGGCACCCAGAAATGTGTTTTTCCCCGAGGAGATCAGTGCTGCAGGGGCTTCGTTTATCCTTGGCAAAGATTTCATTTAAAGGAGCACAATTCCTGCTGGAGGTTCCATAACGAGTACCAGGTCCTGCACAGAATTAACTCATTGTGGTAGATTCACCACTCCACGCTCCTGGATAAGGTCAGTGTTTATTTCTCGACTGTCAGATAGCAAACTGTATTCCCATGGGGTGAGTGGGAAGCATGGAAGGGAAGTGACTTCCCAATACCTCAGGCAGCATCACTGCCAAAACCGGCAGCTGTCTCTCCCAGTTCCTTCCCATCCTCACCCTTGTGCTGCTTCTCCATCCTGGTGCTCTGCACGCGTCATGCTTGATGAGATAAAGGTTCCCCACCCTCCCAGGTATCCCAAAGAAAGGTGTTTTTCCAGATGTTTTCCCTCCTGGCACGGGACAGTCTTGCAGGAGCGTCCATTGTATGCTATAATGACAGGAGCCGTCATAATCCCTGTCCTTGGGCAAACAGACTCAGGCTTCCTGTTTGCCTCCTTACCCTTATTGCACCAAATGCTCCTCTACAGGTGCATCCATGCAATAGCTGACTCTGAGCCCACACTCGTATCCCCCGTGCTCCGCTCCGGATGGTGCACTGCTGTTGGATGGCGTTCCTCCAGGATGCTGATGGTCCTTTCTGCAGTGTGCTGTTGCTGACCACAGGGCCGTCCAAGTTTATGAGATACAAACTTGGATGTTCACATCCATGGTGGGTGAAACCCATCTGCCATAAGTGATGGAGTTGAGCTATTTGACAGCTGAGGAAGCAGCTTAAATCAAGATGGAAGCAGTGATGGAGTTGTGGCTGTATCGCAGGGTGCTGCTGTTCTCTTCTCCACATGGTAGAGAGCATTGTCACCTCTCGAGCTTGCAGTTCAGGTGTACACTGAGGCCGTGGTGCCCTTACTGTGCTCCCTGGGGTTGGTGGCATCGCTGGGTTCTCCTTCGGGTATGTGTTTAACTCCCAGAAGCCAGCACTGTGTTGGCACACGTTCATCCTGCCGCTCCCCAGGGGCCTTGACTGCTGCAGGCGATCCTTCAGCCTGTTTGTGTTTGAATGTTCTTCATTCCAGCCTGGGCACGCAGCGTTTCCTTTGCTGCTGCTCGGTCATGGAGCCCACTCAGAACTGACCGCAGCATTTCTTTGCACTGCCGAATTCTTTCAAGTCCCAAGGAGATGCCAGGGCGAATGGTGGGAGTGGCTGTGGGCATCCAGAGTGCTTTCACGCCTCGTGCTCTTCTTTACCTCTAAGTGATGAACAAAAGCCTGCGTTTTTCCATAACCCCTGCCAAGTCTTGGTTCTTTCTTCCTCCTTATTGGCCTTTCTGGCCTGAGCAGCCGTCTCTTACTCTGCCTTAGGAGAGTCACCAGTTAGCAAAACACCCTTATAGCATCACAGAATGGTTTGGGTTCAAAGGGACCAAAAAGCTCATCCAGTTCCAGCCCCCTGCCATGGGCCCTTCTCTTGGGGTTACCTTGCCCCAAACAACTTCCCTGTGGGAAACCTGTCCTCCTTCCTCTCCTCCATGTTCTGGGACAGAGCAGGGATGGCAGAGTGGAGCAGATGTTGGCCAGGTGGATATGGACGTGGCTGGGGTGGATTGGAGTTTTGCAGAGTGATAAGGAAAGATCACGAGTTGTCCCCATCAGAGATCCTTTACTTTTGCTCTCCCTCCACACTAAGAGGGGAGAGAGGTTTGACTACGGAAAACAATTTAAGGCATGGGATGGAGCCGTCTCCTCCCCTGTGTTGCCTCTCAAAGTAGGGGGTGTATTTACAAGCACAAGCAAGACTTTGACTATTGTGCCCTGAGTATTGTCACAGACATTGTCCGTGCTATAGGCACATGGGCAATTTGGGCATCACAGGCACTGAACTCACGACACGTAGGAGAATGTGTCATGAGTTCAAATCTGCTTCCCTCTAGTGCTTGTAAATATGTTTGGTTGCGTTAGTTTTCTGCATGTGTATGTGATTTGGATAAACCACAGAATCACAGAATGGTTTGGGTTGGAAAGGACCTTAAGATCATCCAGTTCCAACCCCCAGCCATAGGCAGGGGTGCCTCACCCTAAGTAAGTGATTGTGGGTGTCGGTGGGCAGGTTGGTGATTATTTTAACATCAGGGACAAAGAGAAGTGCTCCCTTCTTTTGTTACACCTAGAGACACCGAGCAGAAGACATTGTTTAGTTGTTATCCATGCAGCCCTTTGGATAGACCCTGATTCCAGCTTATCTCTGGAAAAATCTGGTGGAGTCATAGTGTGGATCCATTCACAGCAAATGAGACCAAAGACTGTGGAAGGTGTTGGGTGAATTATCCATTGGGCAGGATAGTGGTTTTGAGGGAAAATAATGCAGTTCCTGCAATTCCTGAGGTCAGGATGTGTGTTTTACTCCTCTGCAACATAACTGACACCACTCATCTCTCCCCTGCCTTGGGCAGGACGTGTTTCATGGCCACTAAGTGGAAGCAGCTCAGTCTTTCACATTCTGTAGTGTGCTGTTCCCCCTTCTTCGTCTCGCAGCCTTGGTACCATTGATAGGATGACAGAACGTGTTCAGTGCACAGAACTATTGCAAATGTAGCTCAGATGGTGCTGATGGGAGGGTGACATATTCTCCTGAATAATGTATTTTAGCAGAAGAGATTTGTGATGCTGAAGTGTTAGGAGAACTCTTCCCCTTAACTCTTCATGGAGTGGCTGCTTGTTGGGATTCACTTGTTTGGGCAAGAAGAGGCTTGGCCTTTTTGAGCATGGGTTGGACATCTCTTGTCAGCCAAAGCCACCACCTCCTTCAGGGACTCTCAAACTGTTGGTCACGGTCCTTTGGAGGCTGGAGGAAGGGGATTCCCACAAGAACTCCATAGGGAAGTATTGAAGAAGCAGTCACTGGCAGTTTGATTTGCCGTGCCTTAGGAACAGTGAGCTCTTTCCAGGGTGGAGGCTTGAATGGGCTGTAATTACTGCCTGCAAAATATTGATGTTGAGCGAGGAACGGTCGGACACCTTTAATTCGTGGCAGCAGCTCAGTTCCCTGCAATCAGTGACTGTAAGTACTCGCTCTCAGGAGCAGCTACTCTCATCCTCCTGTCCAGGGGAACCAACCAGTTCAGTGCTGGTCCAGGGGTTTGCACAGCAGTAGGTGATCCAGGTGGAAGGAGAACAGTTTGTGATCATAGTCCCAACACTTCCAACATCTCTAAGGCATGTTGGAGCCTGGAGAGTGCATCTGTAGGATGTCTAGGTTGGAAAAGAGAACCTGGAGTACTCTCAGGTGATGCTCAGAGAGTGCTTTTGTCAGCACACTGTATCTGGAAAGGAAAGACAAAACCTCCTCTATTTCTGGTTTACAGATGAGGCCCTGCAAGGTAAAAGGTGAAGCTCTGATGTTCTTGAAGTCAATGTCAAAACCCATTCATGCCTCCCAGGTGGCCAGGGCATCATCCCAAACAGTTAGTGATTCCTGCAAGCCCTGCTTTTGGGCTTGGCCACCGATTCATCCATCACTTGAATCTTACTCATCTTAATCTTGAAGGGGCTGGAAACACCTCACCCCTTCATCTGGCTTTTCTGTAATGAAGTATCAAAGTATTCATACTTTGAATAGGCAAAGTAAGGGGAGTCCTCCATTCCTCTCTCATAAACCCAAAGAGCAATAAAATGAAACAGGTTCATAGCAGGAAAAATGAGATTTTAGATCAACCATGGACTCACTGTGGCTCAGTGCAAAGTTAATGACCTCTGCAAAATGGATTGGGTTTTGCATAGCTAAATTCAAAGGAATAATTAAATCCCTCTTAATTACTGAGGCAGGAACTAGTAGGAGAGAAGATCCAGAGTCTTTAGGTCAGATTCACCATAATCCATCACCAGGCCTAGCAAAAGTTTGTCTTCTGAATAAATATACCCTATAGATTAGACCCATGAATTGTTCCTACTGAAACAAGCTGTCTTCCTGCTTTCTGCATCATTTTAAAGGAAGATAATTGAATATGAACAGAAGAACAGGAATTTTCTCTGTCGACAGAGAAACAGGCATTCAGAATGAGTAATGTAAATGCTAATGCATATATATGTGTGTGTATCTGTGGTTTGGGGATGGTGCTGACATCTGCATAGGGCACATTAGACCAAGGCTGACTTTTCAATAGCTATTGGAAACCAACACTGCTCTCCAACCTAGGGACAATTCTCCTCCTTTCCGGTTTCTTTGTGCATTAGCAATTACTTTCAGACGTTTAAAACTCAATAGCAATTGCCAAAACCTGAGTTGCCTTCCAAGGAAATGCTCTTCACTTCTTTGGGATTAGGTTCCAAATATGTGGCTAAACTCAGCTCAGTGATAGCTGAGGTTTGGCTTTAGGCAGATTGTGAGTCCACGCACAGATTTAGTGCCTGGAACATGCACACAGCTGTGACCATGGGCTGGGGCTGTGGACCTGTAACAACATTTGTGGTAGAAGAGATTAATCTTTTCCACATTTCCTGCTGTGGTTGGAGGTGATTTTCACATTGTTTTATTCTTGACTGTCCCAATGCTCTGAGTCGTTCTGCCATGGGAACCTCCTTCTTGCAGTGATTTTACAGCCTTGTGTGTGATGCACACATGAAAAATGGCTGATTGAGTAAGAGGGTTCTTGGTTCCAACCAGAAAAGAAATACATAAAGCCACTAGAAAGTGGCTTTTCTGCAGAAAAGCTCATATATACCATAAAAGCAACCGGAACAGTCTGAATGAGATATAAAAGGACTTGCTGCGTGCAGAAGTAAGCTAAAACTGGCTATTCCTCTTTGATTGTAGGACTTTCTGTTTTAATACCTCTGACATACAAGTGCCTGTATGTACCTCACCGACTCTGCCACCTTCCCACTCCCTTTTGGACATCACAATATGCAATCTTGGGGTTGCATGAAGTTGTCGGAGGATGCTTCTTGTGACCCTGTCCCTGCAGCAGCGATAAAAACATAGCTTAGGCTTGGAAAGTGAGGCAGAATCATAGACTCTGCTGGGTAGGAAAAGGATATTGCATTGCTGCGAAACTGCAAGGAGAGGGTTATAAAATGATCATGCCTGTCAGTTCCAGATGTGAACCATATGATGGCAAAGCCCTTCTCTCTGTCCTCACTTAAATCGACTCCCTCCTAAGCCTCCCCAACATCTGTCTGCTCTGAAAGCTCTGTTTTCCCTGTGCTCAGTCACGTGCACAGTGCACACCTTGTGCAGGGACTAAAGGGTCTATTGAAAAAACCCCAGCATTATGCAAGTGATGAAGTGTTTGCTTAGGATTAGGTGTCGTGGTTAATAAGAGCATTAAAAAGTGTCTCTGGCCACTGTCACAATGACCTTCTAGTTCCTCTGTTAATATGGATGTTCATCTGGTTGGAGTGGCTTTTGTCCTATTCCCTGGGCACAAAAGAAGGAGGAAAACTGGCCTTTAAAGGATGGAAAGTTATACAGCAGTGCTAAATATATCAGTGTTATTGGACCTGCACTTCCCAGGATACGCAGTTCCAGCAGCACTTCCAGCACAAATGCAACAGAGGCAAGTCTGCTTGGGAGCACTTGGTGGGGGTTGTTGGGAAATAGGGAGTTATATCCCCCTGGAAGGGCGGTGGCTTTGGGAAAGCTGGAGCACGGGGATCCTGCCGCTCTGCTGCTGCGTCCATGTGAGGCACTGGGATGTGCGTCCTCTTCCCGGGAACGCTCAAGTTACACACGCCTTGAGCTTTGCCATAGTAGCAGAGGAAGGGAGAGTACAAAGGTTATGGAAAACAAAACATTAATTCTCCCCACCAGCTGTGTTACAGCGACGTGCAGCTTATTTATACCCAGGGCAGGCTGTTCGCAACCCAGGCCTGCTCTCCAGCAATGCATTCAATGACAGCTATTAAATGATTCCACGATGGACTCATCCTTAGCATCTGATAAAAACCAGTGCTCCCTCCAATGACCAGAGCTTCTCAATCACAGCTCTTTATGCCTGGGGAAGGAGGAATGGGGGAAACAAAGCCTTCAGCAGTGTCAGTCGTGTTTTGCAGACATCTCTGTGGGCACATGGTGTGGGGAGGATTGATCGCTCGCTCAGGGCTTGGAGCCCTGCAGCTTTTCATTAGGGAGATGGGCTGCTGATGTGAATAGCCCTTTGGTTTTATGGGGTACCTTTCCATGGAGAAACACCCTGATCTTGCCTCCATCCAACAGCGTAAATCACAGCCAAGGTGGGTGATGCTCCCTGGGGAGGCTGGACCCACGGCGCATGAGGAAGCCAGGGAGCTCCAGCACATCGACTCATGGGCCCTGTGTGTCTCCTATGCTTGCAAAACCAGGATGCATTTCCTATTTGTGGAAGTGAATTTACGCCAAAGGGATGGAACCTGATGCAATGTGGCATCCATGAGGCTCCCTAGCCCATTGGGGCTTCACAGTGACTCCAAAGGCTTATCCCATAGGAGGGCACGTGCATGGCAAGGGGGGTGCATAGATCCATCTCCAGCCCTCTGGAATCCTGCCAGCCTTCCAAGCAGGCAATGCTTGGCGCTGATGGCTGCACAGAGCCCTGTGGGGGCTCCTTCATCAAGGGCATACCCGAGCACTGAAACCACAGGGATAGCTAATTTATGTGAGAAGGTTTTCAGTGAATCAATGGGGAGGGCACTGCTGCCCAGGGGCTTGCTCCTCTCCAAGTGTTTAATTGCTCATCAGAGGCTGGCTTCAGCTGCTCCCATTCTCTGGCACTTTCTGTCTGACAATAGAAGTGGCGAGGCTCATGCTTTATAACCAAGATGTTTATCGCACCCGAATGTGGGAAGCGCTTAGGAGGCTGCTGTTTCTTACTGCACGGCTTTGATGAGGGAAACAGTTGCTGTTGCTTCAGTTTCAGCCAGATTTTCAGACTAGGATCTGGGAGGAGGATGTCCTAATTAATCCTTTGGGAAAGTGGTTGGGGTTCTGGCTTGGTTTGGGTTCGTAGCTAAAAAGCATCTCCCAGATTCAGAGCAGTGAAGCTCTGGTCCAAATGTTGCCTTGAGTTTCTGCAGCTCTCCAATGGGCAATATTCCTTCCTCCTTCAGGCAGCCTGCTCCATTATCCCAAATGAAGTTGTTGTTGCCAGACTCTGAAGCTTGTCAGTCTACAAGCATTTGTGGGCTAGCTTAAATAGTGTTTTATTCCTCTCATGAAGTAATACATGGTAATGGCTGCTGGGTAGTTAGTCTGAATGTCTCAAGAGATTGTAGTCAACTGGAAAGAGAAGGTCTCTGTACAGATGCTGGCTGCTTTTGGCAGGGGCTGTTGACTAGGGGTTAGGAAGGTACCAAACATTCCTTTTTCTACCTGTTTTTAATCATGTTGAACAGCAGCATGGGTTAGAATTGACTTGTCTTCATGAGCAAGTAGTTTTCAGTAGAGCATGATTTCACCGTAGCGTTTACTATGATCTGCTGATGCTTAGCTGAGAACCCCAATTTATTTGCATAAATGTTACTTAAACATTTTTTCAGGCCCTTTTTCATATTATCTGGATTCTTGGAATTTCCAGAGCTTCTGTATTCTCTGAGTGGTGTTTGTTGGCTTAGCTGCAAAAGCACAAAGAGGCTTTGTCTGGAGTCAGCACGCTGGCATGTGAAAGACTGCCTTGGGATGCAAGCTACCATTAGCCATAGAGGCTAATGAGTTAAAATCAGATTACAGTGATGCAGGCAGAGTTAGCTTCAGAAGCTGTAAGAGGTCACAGGCTGGATGCAAAGTTTTACTGAAGCCCTTAGTCCTAGAAGATAAATGTGTTCCAGCAGCCCCAGCTGGAGCATCGCTAACACATCACTTCTAAAGCTGCACAAGTGACTTCCAGCATTAGGAAATACATTGAAGACCCTGCAACCAGGACTTGGGCAGATGCTGCTCCAAGTCAGATTGTGCGGATTGCCTCTAGAAATGGTCCTTTGGAGAAGGTAGAGAGGTTATTCACAGGAGAAAATACTTGGTGGTTGGCAACCAGCTTATGTGTTACTTCGCATGGGTCCCATCAGGTGGGAAGCAGCAGGCACCTGCCCCAGTGTCCTTGCCTGTGATGTCTCAGGAGCTTGTCTCATCTTGCGTATTATTAGTGAATAATCAAGTATAGGAAACTACCAACCAAATCATATCAGAGTCCATGGCAAAAGCAGGGCTCTGAGTGCAGGTGTGTGGCAAACACACACCCAGGGAGCACACAAGAGTGGCTGATGGAGAAGTGTCAAGAGAGTGTCACTAAAAGCAACATACCTGTGGAAGCCTGAAGTCCACAGCAGCCTAGCGCTGGTTTTAGTGACGTTAGATCACTGAAATGCCCCGTTCCTGGCATTCTAAATTGGGCAAAAAGAAGAAGTATAAAAAAGGGGTTTGGTAGCAAAAGAATGAAGGCTGATGCAGAGCACAGGAAAATTCCTGCACCGGAATACCCAAAGTAAGCGACAGACCTCCTAAGTGCTGAAGAGAACCCAGCCTATCCTGCTGACTTCAGAGGCTATTTTAAGACGTAGATGTTTTTACTTTGGTTTTACTCCAGCGCTGGAGATCTCCATAAGGAAGGTCGGAAAAGGACTTCTTGAAGCGCAACCAAAGCGAAGGGTCATGGGGGAGGCGGCTTTGAGGATTTGCGCAGCCTGTGGGTTTTAGCCTCCTCTTTGGAACCTGAATCAGTATTCTGTTAGGTTGTGCAGCAGGAGGAGGACTGAGGAGCTTTATTCTCAGTGCTTTTTCTTCCTGATGGGATTCTTCAGCCTGGGTTGGAGTTGGGACTCCTGCTTGGGATTTAACTGCAAGAGGATTTCACACTTGACTTCACAGAGCAGAAAGCTGTAGTTGGACACTACAGGACATCTTTAACCTGGACTAGCTTACATACAGATATACGCACTTATAAAACGTGCAGGGTATTGCCTATGTAGTGAGCTACTCAAACAGTTTATACTAAACATGTATGATACACTTACACATTCATTGCTTTCTCAAGACATGCCCATTTGTATGGACTTGGGACAACTCCAGGCTGCCTGGCTGTTTCCATCCAGCTTGAATGTATGGAATGGGAGTAAGGTGCATAAACAGGTCTGGAGAAAGGTTTTCCATTAGCTGCAGGTAGTAATTTATGGTGGGAAAGCAACAGGCAATTAAACCCCTTACATTGCTGGGCATTAATGTATAGTGCTGTAAGTTAGAACATTTCCTTTAATGTTTTACTTAATGAGGATGAAGCCTCCCTCTTTATGGTGCAGTAAAGTCCTTTCCACACAAGGGCTTGTTTCAGGAATGTCTGTATTATACATACCCACATAGCACACACACCCCAAGCCTACATTTCAAGCTAGTGCTTCATTGCAGACTGGGGAAAAGCCAGCAGAAGGGATTGATTAGCCCTCCACAGATTGCTCTGTGCGGTCTTGAATGCACTTTGAAAGGGATTGGCTTTGTTGGGCTGGTTTTAGCTTCAGAGGCAGATCTCCACCCTAAGATGCCTTGCTAGGAGTTAGCAATCTGTGCAGAGAATAGAGTCTTCTTGGCTGTTCCACCTCCAGTACAAAAGTGATGCTTTGGAGCATTTTAAATACTAGATTTTCCCAAAGGTATCAAGCATGCTATGTAAATAAACTTCATTTCAAGCCAGGCTGGGTTACAGAAGCAGCCAGTCCGCAGCTAAAACCAGTCTGATGGGCCTTCCATTGTGTAAAGGATTCTACTCATCACTTGAAGCAAAGGGAGGAAACCAGCCTCAACAGAGATACTCAGATAAAAGCAGATATAGACACCAAGAAGGTAAAGCAGTCTCCGTGCTGCTGTTCTTGTTTATTTGTGCTTTCTTCTCCTCTATTCTAAAACTTGAAGCCTTTGTTATTGATTTAGCATGTAAGGAAAGTACCAGGTTCAGTCTGATCCTGATAAATACCGAGTACCATCCCTAAGCAGGTAGTGCAGGAGAGAAAACTGAGCTGCTGCTGCTGCAGCCTTACTGATGCTTCGAGGCCATCGATAGAATGGCAGACTTTCAGATTTCCCTTGGGAGAGGTCACATACCTGCAATGGAAAACTCTTGTCTGTGTTGCGTTGGAGGCAGGGATGTAGTTCCCAGTGTGCCCCCCTTTCCTCCACAGCTCTTCTGGGTACCTTGCACAACCTCATCATTGGTTTCTAGGTCTTGAAGCCTGTGAAGAACTGACTCAGAAACCATCTTAACCTTACAAGGATGAATGTGGCAGGGTCTGAAAACAAGTGATGGCAGTGGTGGTGCCTGGTGCCATTGCTCCGAGCAGGGTAGGTGTGGTACAAAACTGGTAATGATGGAGTCCTGATGATCTTGTGGTTTCAGGTTGTGAGTAACAGCCAGCAATAAACTGCCATGGGAAATAGCTAGTCAGTCCCACTCAACCTAATTTAAAGAAGCTGTTTGGAGGACACAGTATTTATTAGACATCATATTTATGAAAGTGGTGGGTGGGGACCAATGGAGATGGTGCTGGAGGCTCTGCAAGTTCAGCGCAGGGTGCAGACCTTGCCTGTGCTGATGGGCTGCAACACCGGGAGCTGAAACCAAGTGTCCCAGGCTGAGAACATTGGGGCTGTTCAGCCTGGAGAAGAGAAGGCTGCAGGGAGACCTCAGAGCAGCTTCCAGTGTCTGTAGGGGGCTACAAAGATGCTGGAGAGGAACTCTTCATCAGGGACTGTAGTGACAGGACAAGGAGTGATGGCTTCAAACTGAAACAGGGGAAATTCAGGTTGGATATGAGGAAGAAGTCCTTCCCTGTGAGGGTGCTGAGGTGCTGGCACAGGGTGCCCAGAGAAGTGGTAAATGCTCCATCCCTGACAGTGTTCAGGGCCAGGTTGGACACGGGGCCCTTGGGCAGCATGTTCTAGTGTGAGGCATTCCTGCCCATGGCAGGGGGGTGGAACTGGATAATCTTAAGGTCCTTTACAACCCAAACCATTCTGTGATTCTATGAGTGCTTTACTGCTCCAACCCAAGTGTTCATCATTCAGTTGTTTCAAATTTGGGATTATTTATTTGGCCACGTAGAGCAAGATCCCCATTGCCTTGACTGGGATTAGGTATTGACAGAACTCTTGGAAGACTTCAGGAAGACCAGGAGTTTGTGCTGACCCTGCACCAAGCATGTGCTGCAGCCCACAAGCTGGACACACCAGCAACCTGCACCTGAGGAGCTGACCTCAAAGCTGGAAGGAAGTGGGTATAAACCTCGGGCTGTTCTCCCGGTGCAAGCAGAGGGCTGTGCCAGGAGCACCGGGGATTTAATCCTTGCACTAACAATGTGAGCTTAGCATACTTTCCATAATCCATTCTTAAGCACAAACATAGATGTGGTTTGACACCTTGGAAAATGTGCTAGCTGGCTTTCCCCAGCCCACTGCTCCCTCCCATGTCCTGCCTGATGCGAGGACCATGTGGAAGAGAGCCAGGAGGAGAAGGAAGACCCCATGGCCATCCCTGCTGCCCCTTCATGACTACACCAAGCGTGTTTCCAGGGCCGTTGTGCTGCGTGTTTCCTGCTATGCTTCCATACTTGAGATCCTTGGCTGAAGCAGGGTGCATAAGTGCAGCATGTCATCATTCTTTGAGCAGCTTCCCATCTTTGTGCATGGAATCAACAGAGGACATCCTGCATTTCTCTGGAGGGAGGTATCCTAGCCTAAGATCTCCACTGCCAATTGAAAAAGAAAAGGGATTCAGTGTGGGCTTCCTATTGCTGGTCCATACAGAACGGTGCTGTTTCTGTTGGATTTAGGAGCTTTGCTCCCCAGCAGCTCCACAGAGTAGCTCAGAGGCTGCAGGCATGTGGCACAAGGCTTTACTTCATTACTTGCTCAGCTGCCAGGAGGGCCTGGTTTTCTCATCACTGAAACAAAGCAAAAGGCAAAGCTGGTGATCAGCTCCATCACTTCGAGAACCTGAAGCAGGCTCGGAAAAATAAACAGCTCTGTGGGATGCTACCTTAGGGGTGTCAGATGCCAGAGGACCAGGAGCTGCTGTCTGGTGATGTGCACGGAGCTGTTTTCCCTGCCACTGGCAGAGGTTGGAAAGAGAGCGGAATAATTCATGGAAGTGTGTCATTTCAAAGCTTTGAGTTACAGCTCCTCAGATGAAGGTGGCTGCCCATCCCTGGCAGTGCTCAAAGCCAGGCTGGATGCAACCTGCTCTAGTGGAAGGGGTCCCTGCCTGCAGCAGGGGGTTGGAACTGGATGAGTTTTAAGGCCCCTTCAGACACAAACCAGTCCAGGATTCTGTGATCTATTGGCATTGTGGACATGGAAGTGCAAGTAGGCAGATTATGAAGGTCTCGTTTACGGCATGGCTTAAGCAAATGAGCCTTAGTTTGGAATAACTGTAGCAAAGCTTCTGCTTTGGGAGGGGCAGAAGTTCCCGAGGGGCACATCCAAGTTATTTGGGTGGGCTCTGTGTGCTCAGGTGGCTCTGAGCCCTTTCGGAAGGCATAAATAATGCACTGACTCCAAGCTTAGGCTGAACTCTTGTGTGCTAGTCAAAATATGTATTTCCTTTCATTACATCAATTAATAGCATGAGCATGTTTAGAAACAGGTGGGTTCCTGACACCTTTGAGCATAGCGAGGTTGGGTTACTATTCCTATCTGCTCTGGGAGGAGAAATCAGAGAGAAACCCCATGGAGACATCCTGCTGTGCTAGGGATGTGTGTGATCCTCTCATTTCCTCATCCAGGCTGAGTACCTTTGCAGCCAAAGATGCAGAACATGCCTTAATTTTGCAGTGAGGGTGCTCTTTTGGCTTCCCACATGAGGAAGGCTTGGGAGCAGGGAGGCACCAGTTCCCAACACGTGCATGAATTGGCTGTTCCTGCCCTTTGGAAGGAGAGCTGGCTGCGTGCATGCCTGTCTCCTTGGGTTTCCTGGGAGTGGCACAGATAGCTCATGGTTTCATTCTCATTTCAAATTAAGATTGATTTAGTGAGCACCGACTGAAGACCGATGTTATTCTCCTTAGGGTAGCTCAAATTCTTGTGCGGTGAGAAGCAGTCTTTTAATGCCATATCTTTGTTTAGAGGTTACATTATCACAAATTTGGCCTAATACTTTGTAAATTAAGCTTCTCCAAACAGCAACTGAAATCTTAAATGAAGACTTCTTTCTTTTATAGCAAAGCTCCTTTCTTGCCTGTGTCTGGATCTACCAGGATTCTGAGGCTTAAATCTCCATGCGATGCTTCACGCACGCAGAAGGCAGCATTCATTTTACACGTTTCAGATGGATTTTGTAAGCAATGTATTAAAAGCAAGCAATGAAATATTCTCTTAGGTGAAGGTCTTTAAAGTGCCAAACAGAGTAAGATGCCTGAGCACCACTAAGCTTCCAGTTCGGCCCTTGAAATTAATCGTTCCCAGTCTTGTACTATTAAGTGCCATTAATAGCTAATGCATTAGTTGCATTTAAGATGCACATCTGTTCAGATATATGCACAAAGGAAATATTGATGTCCAAATTCTTTCTCAGGGGCGTTTAAAATGATTTTCTACTGAATTGAGTAAGGTCATTTGGCAGAACCATGCAGGTCATCAATAATTAATCCAAGGAGGCTGAGCCGAGTCTCGCGGTCCTTGCAAACACCCTGTTAGACAGGAGAGTTTGGCAAAGCAGAACCAGCTCTCCAGTTTGCTCTGCAAACAGTGAATGTGCCTTTAGCTTTTTAGGGGGAGAGGGAGACTTGCTTTGATTGAAACCAGCTGTACTGCACTTGCATTGCAGCGCTAGGTGCATCCATACATACTGTGCAGAGGTTCTGATCTCTCAGTCCATCCCTATCCAACCTGGGGGCCACTTAAACACTCCCGGCATATACAGTTTGTTTCCACCACATGCTTGCAGGTTGCAGGAATGCAAGAGATGAGATAGGATTTATCTCAGTTAACTTTAAACTGGAAGAGGGGAGATGAGCTCTTAGGCAGAGAGGGTGCTGAGGCGCTGGCACAGGGTGCCCAGAGAAGCTGTGGCTGCCCCATCCCTGCAGTGCTCAAGGCCAGGTTGGACACAGGGGCTTGGAGCAACTGCTCCGGTGGAAGGTGTCCCTGCCCATGGCAGGGGTTGGAACTGGGTGGACTTTAATGTCTTTTAGTTATCTGATCAAAGTATATAGGTATCTGAAGGGAGGGTGTCAAGAGGATGGTGTTTCCTCTAGTTTGTTCTTGCTTAAGCAAGTATGTGGATGAATCTATATATGTCCAATGCACAGCCCATACAAACACTTCCAGGGCTTTTTAATCTCCAGAACTCTTAATCTGTCATGTTCACATGTGCTGTATTTCCTGAGAGAGAAAATAAATAGAGATGGGTGGAGGAAAACAGCTTCCTGCGTCATCCACTTCCTCAGCACCATCAGGGCCACATTGCACCGTGGCTTGCAGAAATGGCAGGAATTGGGGTATTCAAGGGATAATGGCTCCCTTGAATGGGAGCTCCATCCCTGACAGTGTTCAAGGCCAGGTTGGATGGAGTCTTGGGTGACATGGTTTAGTGTGTGGTGTCTCTGCCCATGGCAGAGAGTTGAAAGCGGATGAGCTTGATTTCCTTTCCAATCCAAACCGTTACATAATTCATGGAAGTTTGCCACTGCCAACCTCCAGCTTGTGCTGTCCTTGTCACCTCTGCTCCTTTTACTTCTGTATTTCAACAAAGCCCCACTTGTTCTCCCTGAACCACTTCAAATCTGCAGTTATAATCATCATTGCCAACCTCCTCCTTGCTCCCTGATGTGATGTCCTCCACCAGATCTTTCCAAGTGCCAGGTCAAAAAGACCTGGGGGAGGACCTGGTAGATCAAAGTGCAGCAGGGACAGCAAGCACTCCATCATGCACCCCTTTTAGCTCTACCGGTACTCACAGCATCCTCTCCTAAGCAGTTATTTCTGGAACTGTGTATCTGAGCTCATTAATTAGAGCATCACCAGCAGCCAACTGATTAGAAACAAACAAATTACCGCAACACTCCGAATTAAACCTTCTTGTACAATTGAAAAGTACAAGTGCTCACCGCAGGAAGTGCCTTGGAATTCAGGAACACAGAGATCTGGGGAATGTTTGCTGGCATTTGCCAAGCTTTGGGTTAATTCGTGAAGAAAAATCACTCACTATCCCCTCAATCTCAGTGTTGCCTTTCACGTTGAGGTGTATCGCCTGGAGAAGTGCTTGTACCTAATCTGTTTTATTCTGCTCAGATAAAGCTGTAGTAGTTTAATCTAAATGGGAAAGCCCATAGACTTCCTTCAGATGTTAGCAAACAATTTGGCTGTTAATTTGTACCTGTTTGTAGATGCTTGACTTTAAATGAGTTGCAATTAACCACAATTAACTCCATGTGCAGTTCTGCGAGGCAAAAGAAAAGCAGCGGAGGGTGTTGGTTTGCTCTGACAGGGGTTTGCTTTCCTGGAGCTCTTGTGGGCATTGGCCAGGAGGAGATGGCATGGCAAGGTCATCTCTGGAGATCGCCTACTTCTTGGGAGTCCATCAGGGACTGTAGTGATAGGATAAGAGGTGATGGGTTCAAACTGAAACAAGGGAAATTCAGGTTAGATATAAGGAAGAAGTTGTTCCCTGCGAGGGTGGTGAGGCACTGGAATGGGTTGCCCAGGGAAGTTGTGAATACTCCATCCCTGGCGGTGTTCAAGGCCAGGTT
>JANRGW010032139.1:0-13972 GCA_024733675.1 Psilopsiagon aymara | reverse complement strand
GTGCCCAGAGAAGCTGTGGCTGCCCCATCCCTGGCAGTGCTCAAGGCCAGGTTGGACACAGGGGCTTGGAGCACCCTCCTCTGGTGTGAGGTGTCCCTGCCCATGGCACGGGGTTGGAACTGGATGAGCTTTAAGGTCCCTTTCAACCCAAACCAGGTCTGGGACTCTACAAGTGGCCCACCCATGGGCAGAGCTGCTGCTAGGACCCCTGGGGCTGACACTGCACGGGGATGGGACCCCCAGCAGGAGAGCTGCGGCTGCTTCACTGTCCCAGCCCACATTTAATCATTGAATCATGGAACACCAGGTTGGAACGGACCTACAGATCATCTGGTCCAACCTTTCTTGGCAAAGCACGTCCCAGCAGCCTGTCCAGCCCAATCTTAACAGTGTCCAGCATTGGGGAATCCACCACTTCCCTGGGAAGACCATTCCAATGGCTGATTGTTCTCACTGTGAAAAGCTTTCCTTGTGTTCAACTGGAATCTCCCCAGGAGTAACTTGTGCCCATCACCCCTTGTCTTTTCCATGTGACTCCCTGTCTAAAAGGGGTCTCCATCTTCTCTGTAGCTACCCTTTAAATAGTGGAACGTGGTGATAAGGTCTCCCCTGAGCCTTCTTTTCTGCAGGCTGAACAAACCCAGCTCTCTCAGCCTTTCTTCCCATCCTTTGACCATCTCTGTGGCCCTTCTCTGGACCCCCTCCAGCCCATCCACATCTGCTTTATATAGCAAGGACCAACACTGATCACAGTGCTCTGATGTGAGCTGAGTGGGATCATGATTTCCTTACGGCTGCTGGTGATGCCCTTGCTGATGTAACCCAGCATCCTGCAGCGTGGCTCTCTTTCCAGTGTCCATTCCCTCTCAGTTTGGTACCATGGGTAAACTTGGTCATGGTACACTTGATCCCATCTTTCAGATCATTTATGAAGATATTAAACAAGGTTGAGCTCCATATTGATCCCTAGGGGACCCCACTGGTGACAGGTCACCCTCTGGGTGATCAGTCCCACCACTGCACAGACCATTTGCCTACACCTTCCACTTTCTTTAGGAGGCTTGCTAACCTTTGTGATGCTTTTGTTCCAGGACCCCAGAAAGAGACTTCTATTGCACTTGTTGAGCACTTCCAAACCGTAGTTGAGTGCATGCCTTAAATCTGTGGCCTCACTGCAGCTCTCAGTTCATTGTACCCACCTGGGAGAGAATGTGGCTCAGGGTGAAAGCTGGGATGGAAAAAGACTGGGAAAGTGCAAGCATCCATGCAAATGCGTCAGACCCTGTGCCAAGAGTTTGGGTGATTGTATAAGGCTGTAAATGAGGAACTTCCTTGTAATTCACCTGCATGTGAAGAACCTCCCTTGTCCAGGAGAGAAGGTGACCAGCCTGTTGCTTGCAGTCTTATGGGAAGCGCCTGTGAAAGCTGGCTTTGCTGGGCTAGGATCTCCCAGTGCTGTAGATCGAAGAGATGCGCTCAATGCTCTCTGCCTCTTGCTCAGCCTACGGGTGGGATTGGAGTTGTAAAGGAAAGCTGCGTGTTTTAATTCCCTGCCAGCAGTTTGTTAGTCTGTAAAAGTGAAATACTGAAGTGTTATTTAAGCTTTCTTTTTACCCTCGTTTTCACACTGAGCAAACACTGCACGCTGGGTTTATAAGGTGGGACAAGAACAGGCACTAGTATTCCTCTTCAAACCCTGTGTCTTGTGTCTGGTTTTCCACTTGGGTGTCAGATTTGTACCTCCATCCACATGCAGAAGGACCTGCTGCTATAGAACTACAAAGTCTTTAGGCTTCCCAATGGATCCTTAGGGGGTAATTTAAGGAAAGAGGGTCATGTGTTGGACAGTGTGTCTTGCACGATGGTGTCATTATCTCTTATGTATTAGCAGGCTACTAATGCTGACATCTAATTAGCACCAAGAAACTGATTAACTCTCAATAGGGTCAACAAAAAGAAGAAAAATAGATCTCAGGCAAGCAATTAGGTCATTTATTTAATACATTAAAATACTTGTGATGATAAGCTCACTCTGGTGAGTTTCTTCCTCTACTGCACAGCCGATGGCAGAAATAAGGCTGAAATGCCAATAGTAAATGTAACCCCGTGTTAACGGCAGCATAATCAAAACAGAGCACGCAAGAACCCCCTTGAGCTTTCTCTAATGGACAACTGATCATCCCAAATGGAGGTGTTTATTTGGGGGGGTGGTTTATCTTCAGATGCCAGTACAATGAATGGAGTCTGCTCAGATTCCTTATTCTTGGGTTGTTCCACGCAGTGGAAGTTGAGTGTGCGAAAGATGCTTCAGGCCACATTTGTTACATGGTTTTCTTGGGTACCTGTGCAAAGTGATCTGAAAGCTCGGAGATCCCAGTTGGATAATGGGACCTGCAGGGTTTTGCTGCCCTCACTGTAGTATCCCCAGAGGGTTTTCCTTCTCACGCAGTAGCACTCCAGAGCTTTCTAGAAGACAAGTCACCCATACTCCTTTCTTGCATGCTCAGTTTGAGGCATTTTTTAATTGCATTCATTTAAATGCTAATTTTATTGAATGCAGGCTCCTCTAAATGGCTGAGGTGAGTTCTTGCCAGTAGAACAAGCAAGTCACAATAATTCAAGGTATTCCTTCAATCGCAAGGCCATTTCAGATGGGGTTTGAAGTTCAGATTGGGATTGAACAAGCACTGGAAGGTTTGTTCTCATGTCCAGCCCTGATTACAAAACATGAAGCTTCTCACAACTTGCTTTCTTGCTCCATAGCAGGCTCAAGCAGCATTTAGCAGCCGTGTGCAAGTATCTGTGGAGATAGACTGTGCTGGAGACTTAAGAAGTGCGGCCTTCTGTCGACCTTTGAAGGCAAACCTGCAGCAAGAGGGTGTGCTGGAGGGAGCAGCTGATGGCATCCTTTCTCTCCTTGCTTTTTCTTCCTGGGCTGTAGCTGTGTGAAGTGTGGGTTCTGCTCTTGTTCCGTAGAGGAGAGCTTCCCCAAGCCTTTTTTAGGTGATGGAAAGGATAGTCAGACCCTTTTCCAAAGGTCACGATCAGTTTGGAGCTGGAGTGATAGAGGGAGCTGCTTCATCCCAGCTTGCTCCAGTTGCAGTGACGACAGTGGCTGGGGAGGGACACGGTGTGGTCCTCCTCATGCCCCCATAAGCAGCCTCCAGCAAGTGCTGCTGCCCTGAATGTGCTCACAGGTTGGCCAAGGGATCTTGAAGGCAGGGCTAAGTGAAGCTGAATCATGGATGTGCTCCCAGTAAGTGCTGGTCTGGTCACCCCCTGGAAGCAGCAGTGCTCTCCGACTGCCTCCAACAGGTCCAGGGTTAATTCAGGGCTAACGTAACCACCTCTAACTGAAGCAACCAATGCAGCAAAGGTTGTTGAGAAGAATAGGGAAATAACCTCTCGCAATGTTTTTCTTCTTGATATCTTCCTCTTGTTATTAAAACAAATCTATTGAGGATGAAGTAAGGGATGGAGCATCGAGCAGTGGGAAATTCATCATTGGTACCTAAGTCTTAAACGGTTGATTTCTTCCCTTTTTTCAGACTGTCTTGAAAAAGTTGTCATAAACACCAACAAATGCAAAGCAGCTTTCAAGATGACTTTTTGTTATAGGCATATTCCTGAACTATTCATCTGTGTTAAATGCATTTTGCCTTGAATCATATGTCATGTTGCCAGAAAAGAGTTGTTTCCATGCCAACTCATTTGCAACATGGGGGGAAAAGAATCAAAGCTACTAACATCTGCAAGATGTCAGGGCTGATATAAGCCACTTGCAATGAAAAACAGAGAACTGCAGGAGGCTTTGCCAAATAGGCACTATATATAGGGTAGAATGTCACAAACTAATCGCCGAACAGTGCGTTTCCATTCCTTTTTTGGCTGTATTCTTGATCTCATCCCTTCACCAGAACAGGCTTGCAGCAAAAGGAGCATCAGTTCCTTCCACGTGCTGCATTTCCCTTGGAAAGCAGGAATTGCTGGGATTCTTTTCTGTTTTGACCCTGGCCGTCACAAAAGACGCTTAATTTAAAACATAGAAAGAACTTGTACAAGAAACTGCTGCTTCACTTTCCATACTCTTCCCTTTCAGTTCCCTCGGCTGCGGGGTCTCTTTCTGTGAAGATCCTATTCATCAGCAAGATTAATGAGAGCTGATGTCTGAAACTGTGGATTCCATTTCACAGCTACTGTTTCCTCTGCTTTCTCCCCCACGCACCTTCTTTTCTTTCATAAAAGAAGATTGTTCGTCTATTACCCAAGTATTATGAAATGCCAGAGGCTGAGGCTCTGAAGCCTGAGCAGTTCAAATATCAAGGTATATTTAATTCTGAGGCGATCCAGGCATTGCAGGACTGGGCGAGACATCAGAGGCGGCAGGACTCTTTTTGGCTTGGAGATATTAAACCAGTTCTGATTTTCGAGCCTTTTCTTTAACGCAGTGATGCAAATCCATTCTTCTTCTATCTGGAGATGCTTAAGTTACCTGGTGCGTGTGTTACCATGTCCTCCTCGCTAGTCTGGAGCATGAGCAAAGGAGAAGGTG
The DNA here is from genome assembly GCA_024733675.1 of Psilopsiagon aymara. Taxonomy (NCBI): domain Eukaryota; kingdom Metazoa; phylum Chordata; class Aves; order Psittaciformes; family Psittacidae; genus Psilopsiagon; species Psilopsiagon aymara. The sequence continues at coordinate 9,420 of JANRGW010032139.1, read as the reverse complement.
GATTCCTGGCTGGAAAGGCTGCCAGTTGCCTTCCAACTAGCCTTTTGCAAAGCCCATCCCCATGGCGCTGGTGCTCATGCGACACGAGCCTTCCAGTGATGTGTAATTGCTCAGTCTCACAAAGGAATATTCATGCTTTCTGAGTCTTGCTTACCCTATGAAAGCAATTACTGGAGTTGTCACAGCGGCAGCAAATGGAAAGGAGTTAATTTCATGGGAGTCGTCTTTGCATAAAGAGAGATTTGAAATATCAAATTGAAGCGTTTATGGCAAACCCTTTTGTATAGGGCAGGTCCTGTGCTTGCTGGTGAGGGAGAGGGGGGTGGGAAGTATCGGATCTCCCGCGTTTCAGATGGTTCCATCATTTGGCTTCTGCTATTTTTAGAATGATGAAATTTTCATGCAGATCATTTTTATACTTCACAAAGATCTCCATTCAAACTCCTATAACTTTGCTGTGTTAAAGTGCTTCTGCTGCAACTCTTTAATAGAATGTTATCACAGATGAGCGGAATTGAGAGCAAATGTAGGAACTGATTCCTGCAGCACCTTATTTATTTCACTGGGGTTTGAAAGGTAAAATACAAGTAAGAACACTTAAGGATAGGAATGAAATTGGAATGCCATGAGCTTTATTCCTGAGCAAGAGTTCAGGTTATAGCACCAAGACCATATAGCACACACTTCATCATGTTGGTTTAGTGCATAACTTGAGGGTCTGTGTATATATTTCTATGTATAAACACACATATCTTGCGTATACAAATAGGCAGATTAATACATGTAATAGGTTGGGTAAACAACGTTAAATTGGCTTCTGTCTGAAATCCACTGTAGTTAAATCTTGAGACAACTGTAATCGAAAGAGATTAGAGGGTATTTACCTTCTGCTTCTTAAAACGGATGTGCTTTGTACAGTGACAGCAGCATCCTTATAACTAAGCAGTTCCTTTTTCTCCTGTGTATGTATTACCTCAGCAGAGCAGGGAAATATCTTTAGAAGAGGCAAATATGACTATAAAATGAGTTTTTAGGAGCCCGTGTGAAGTCAGTCAGGCACAACACCCAGAAAGGCTTTCAGTTGGGTGTGTTATTCTGTTTTAAATCAGATTGCAGGTTGACAGTGTCCTGTGCTGTTGTGCTTAGAATTAGAACCTGGGATTCTGTCGCGCTTTGCCTGTCACCACTCAAACGAGTGCTGCATCTCGTTCCCTGCACACAAACGTGAATGCAACGAGAGCAGCTCTGTTTGAGTATACTTTGCCTTGAAGATTGAGTGTATTTTTAACAGGTTTTCACCTTCAAGGCATTGCATGATGAGATAATCTTTATGGAGAAGGGCTGAACATGGTGTGTCAGTTCAAACTTAGACTGAGGTTGGTTGTGCCTCTTGACCAAAGGTGTTGATCGTGCCATGCTTTTCATTCAAAACAGATATTCACTCATGATTATATATGGAAAAATATAGCTTATTTCTCTCGGCTATACTTCTGAGAGAAAATTGCTGGCTGTAGGACCCAAAAGACACAAGTTTCCAGATCAGTATCCTGTCTGAGCACAAAATGTGTGCAGGGAAATATATGTTGGTAATGATGCATAGATATAGCTTATGGCACTTGCTACCATTCCTGCAACATCCTCTGGTCTTGTTCTGGGTTTGGCTACAAATGAGGTTGACCCAAATCATAAGTTACAGCATTAAGTAACAGTCGTGCCCTAACGGACTATTCTGGTCGCTGGGATTTCTTAAGGAGCAACTCTTTCATCCTTATATTTCAGAGATGAATAATGGCAGATGAAACAAATCTGCTATTGCCTGGTTTTAGCCTTTTGCTTCCTCTGAACCCTGTTCCAGCTCCTGCTGCATCTCCATGCTGAGCCTTTACTCTCCATCTGATTCATCACTGAGTTTTTTCATCTGAGTTTTGAGCTGCAGCTGCTGTGTCACGGCCGTTGCTCATTTGGTGTGACTCGCGTTGCAGTAGGTCATTCAGCCACAGTGTTCCCCTTTGAAGAGTCTTGAACCTATGTCCATGTGCTGGTAGGACATTGTCCTCACTTAGCCAAAGCACTTCACTGATTTGGCTGTGTTGTGATCACAAGGTTAGTTTTAAAATAACATTTGTACCTGCGTTTCCTAAGGCAGGGATCACTTGATGAAATCCAGGATTGCTACTGGGCTCTTTTACTGGAAGTACCTTCCTCGCTTTTGGCTGTAGCAAGGAAAATCTAAATGGGCTCTCTTTAAAAAGAACAAGCCCAAAATAGTTTGATTTTTATCAGAAATCCTTTTGTTTCTGTAAATCACTGTCCAAAAGGTCTTGGATGCTCCTGTGGGAGGTGCCAGTGTGATTTTGATGTTTACAGGTTGCCCAAGGAAGTGGTAAATGCTCCATTCCCGGCAGTGTTCAAGGCCAGGATGGACAGAGCCTTGGGTGACATGGTCTAGTGTGGACCTCCATGGCAGGAGGCTGGAACTGGATGATTTTAAGGTCCTTTCCAACCCAACCCATTCTATGATTTTATGTTTCCTGTGGGAGGAGAGCATGAACTAAGGTTGGCAGATGATGTATGTTGATGCTCTTTCCCATGAGGCCTGTGATACCAGTTTGGTGTCCAGGACAGGCCAAACGCACAGCCATCAGATCCTCTTCTTTGGTGTAGCCCTTGTGCATTTCTTCTGTTAATACATTACCATTAATATTGGTTTTTGTGATTTTTTTTTTATGGCTCCTGTTTCTAATGAAAAGTTGTGTAAACTTTTTTGATCTATTTTGGAAAACACTGTTAAACTCGGAGCCTTTGAACCTGTTTTTCTGACCTGGATGAGCTCTCACATATGGGCTTCAAGGAAATACTTTTTAGAGGGTTTCAATCCAATCATTCAAATGGCATCTTTATCAAATTGTTAATTCATCGCTTGTTTGAAGCTTGCAATAGCTTTTGTACCTGCCCAACCAGTAAATAAGGCTGTCATTAGCAGTTCTTCAGGGTGACTGCAGGGAAGTTTCTGTACCTGTAGTTTTTCAATGAAATGAAATAATCAAGGCGCATGTCCCTCTTGCAGCTCTTTATCACCATCCTGAGAGTTCTGAAGGAGCTCACGTACTATTTTGTACTTATTTTAACCATCCTGCACTTATATTTTGGATCAGCTTCTTTTTCAAGTGCTCAGCCACACTAAAGCTGGATGAGGTTTGGGAGGAGGTGTATTTATATCATTTCAGAGAGAAAGCAAACTTGGAAGCATTTCTTGTTTGAAGAAAGATATGTCTTCCTGAGCAACTTTTCTCCCTGTATTCCCATGCGTAGTGGAAGATACTTCTTCAGCTTAAAAAACTTGGTTTGCTCGTCCCTTTAGATCATTACAGTTGTAATGAATCTCATTGCTACGAATACATTTAGGCACTTAACATTTATTTCAGTTGTAGTAGTGCCCACAATGGGTGCTAAGTCTTTCCAAACACTTAAATGCAGTCTTGAGTTTATAATCTGTTTACGGGAATCAGCATCTTGCTGTCCACTGAGAACCACACAAGCTCAAAGGGTACCTGTGTTCCCTCCATCTCTAGTAGATAAGAAGCACCTCTTGCATGTTTGCTCAGAACATCTTTTATATATGTTTATAAGAAAAGATGCTTTGATTAAAGCTTTATAAGAAAAGATGCTTTGCTTAAACATAGTCTCTTTAGGTTGTAGTCAGGTTTGGGTACTACCTGGTTAAGCAACAAAGTACAACTACACTGCAGTTCAAATGTTATTTTTTGGATATGGATTATGGATATGGATTTCCCCTCCAAGAGGTTTCTGAGTTGCTAAGCCTCCAAATAGTCTGAGCCGAATGAGCATTTGCTTGTCCTTTGAAATCAGACTCTCTCTTCCTGATGTAAATCTTGACCATGAATTAGTGTTGCTCTGCAGAGATGCTAAAAGCACGGCTTTGCTTTCCTCATATAAGACCAGTCTTGTTCTACCAGGTTACCTGCTACGCGTAGGGAAGCCCCTACATCAGCAATCATCATTATGCCGCTTTCTGCTTGCAAATAGGAATGGATTTGCTTCAATTTCCATGTGTAAATGCTTTGTTCTGTATGATTTCACACATTCCAACCTTCCTCCCCTGTGTTAGCAGCTCAGATTGGAGAGCAGGTAGTGCAGAGGAGGGCCAGAATTAATTCTGTGCAGAAAGAGCTGCTCTAAACAGAAATACTGCTGATGCACTTTCCCTTTTCACCTTACAGGGCGAGATTACATATGCATCACCTTGGTTTCACTGTAGTCTGCACAAATATCACTTTGCAATAGCTTGAGGCTATGTATGCCGTATTTTAATAGTACAAATATGCAGTTGTTATGAGCAAGCTTTCCTGATGTGAAATGCTTTGATCAAATGTGCACTAGATGCCATGGCTGAGCGGCACAGAAACACACAAAGTGTTAGTTGGTGTCACTAGTGAAACCCAAAACCAAACAAAGCCACCGTTGTGCAGCACAGTCAACTCTGGAGATGGTATTCCCATTAAAACTGTGGTTATTAAGTTTAAAAAGGCCATATACATAGACTTCTTTTTAATCTGCTCCTCAAGAACCTTATATGAAGCCATTAACGCTAAGAAGAAATCTACTGTCAAGAAATTTCAGCAAGGGACTAAATTGAAAGCAGAATGGGGGAGTCTTATTGCTCCAGTGTGCCAATTATATTGCCACTTTTGTTTCTTTGCTGCAAGACTGATAGGGATCTACAAAATGCTCAGATCCCAAGGGATTCGAGTATGTCTGGTGCAAACTGGAGATCAATAGGAGTCTATAATTGCAAGCAAACTGCATTGTTTTCACTGGGGTGAATGATGGGAGTCATCCACAGAGGTGCCACGATCGTGGGTCCATCAAGTGTATTTGTTGGAGCCTTCTGCTCAACATGAGAAATGCAAGGACTCAGATTCTTGGCAAATTAAGCATATTACTCGCCTCTTAATTAGCAAGGGAAGAGGAAAATATTCACTGACCTTTCCCTTCAGATGAATATGTTGTAGCTTGAAAAGAAAGAAGATTCATTTTCTGGATGTGGCTTTTGAATGTATTGGCAGTGCTGCTGAAGAGGCAAACATTGTTTAGTTCCCAGCCCTGTCAGTAGATTGCAAATTCATCCTGGGTCTGGCTTGAAGCAAGCTTCATCTCCAAAGCTGAAGTAATTTAGTTTCTCAGGTTGTTCTGCCCTGGCTTTTGCTTAAGCAAAGGCTACCAATTCAACGTGACAGTGAGAATTACTATCCACTAGGGGCCAAACTATGCCTACCAAATGCTTGATTTCCCTTCTGAAGCACTTTTCTTCCCTACTAGTTGAAGTTGCATGCTTTTTTTTCTCTGTTGCTGGGGTTTTGGGGGAAGGGTTCTTTTTTGGAGCCTGCTATTTGATGTATCCCACTGCCGATGGTCCTTGAGCTCTCCAAGTCTCGGGCTGAAGCCAAAAGGTGCAGTTCACTTGTTCATTTGCAGCAATCATGAATATTATGACTGTATTTGCTATAAGGGCAGGAAAGCCAGATGTAAAAGTCTGTTGATGAACATAAGAGATGAGAGTTTTCAGAGATGGGGGGAAATTATGGCTATTGCGGGCTCAACCCCCTGATTTTCAGTGTATGTAATAGCTGAAGTGATCCTACTCACTGTGTTGAAGAAGGGATTGTAAAAGCTCCCAACAGGAGATGGCTCTGTAAAGATGTGATTCAAAGCTCAATGAAGTCAGTGGGCAGTCCATCAGGCTAAAATCACTCCTAGACCATATGCCCCTTGTACATCTCTTTGCTTTCTTTACTGTTTGAGAAAGCCGATGAATGGGGGGAAGCACTGCTGAGGTGCACCAAAGCGCATATATATATATATACACACACACCCCTGCTTAAATGTAGATGTTCTCAGTGGTCACTGGGAAATGAAAGCCCATGCTGTAGGCTTTTGGTGGGAATTTGGTGTAACCAGCTTCCTATATATTTATATCTCTATCCTGTATCCACATGCACTCCAAAAGCAAGGATTCCGAGGTTGTTGTTAAGCTGCTGCTTTCTCCCACAAGGTGCAAACAAATGAGCTATTGGATTACTTACAGCTTTCATTAAAATGTAATTAAAAGATGTCATACTTTTATAGTGGGACTCAGCTGTAGCCAAACATATGGGCATAGTAAACCATTTCACAGAGCCGAAAGGTTCTGGGGTCCTGCTGAGAAAATGATCGCCTCACAGCCTCTCACTTAATTATTCTAAAATTAATAATAACAATTGTTCAAGTTCCCCTCCTTTGAGCAGAGCAGCTTTTCATGTTCCTGCCTGAAAAGCTCAGTGGTGGAGGTGGTTACTCTGCTGTGGAGACAGAGACCCTAGAGCAGCATAGGACAAGAGGAAGCGGCCTCAAGCTGCACCAGGGGAGGTTTAGGTGGAGATGAGGAACAATTCGTGCCCCAGAGGGTGCTCAGGCATTGGAACAGTGGGGGAGTCACCGTCCCTGCAAGTGTTCACACCCCATGTAGACAAAGCCCTCAGTGCCATGGGTTAGTGGTGGCCTTGGCAGAGCTGGGAATGGTTGGACTGGATGAGCTTAAAGGGCTTTTCCAACCTGGTTGATTCCATGATTCTATGATTTAATTTAAGTATGCATTACTTATTCCTTTTTTCCACTTGCTTGTAAAACTTGCTCCGAAATGAGAAATCACACCACGTACCCGTAGCAGGTGGGAGGAAAAAAGAAGGAGAAGATGTAATAAACAACCGTACTGCAATCTATTTGCATGGATTACCTGAACATTTATAAGTAGCTAATCTGTTCAGAGGAACCAGGATCAGGCTGCATACATGAAAAATGCAGAAGGTGCAGAATATGATTTAATATAGAATTAACAACTCTCCAGTAGCATCAAATATTGCTGGTTCCAGGAAATAAAAGACTTTGTCTTGTCTGTAATACTGGGGTATTAAAGAAGCAGAGTATCCTGGGTGTCAGGCCTTCGACTGGTTTGAAATAGTAGGAGGAAGCAGTACACTTCTGCACTCTTGTGACTGCTATAGTGAAGATGTTTCCCCTTCACAAGAGCCGCTTTCCTGGTGAAAGCTATCAAAGTATTACTTTAAGCAAGCGTAAAGTCTTATTCAAAGGGCTGTACCGAGCCTTTTTCATCATGAGTGTGTGGTTTCCAAAGGATCTGACCATGAATCTGTGCCCTCCAAGCATGGTGAATCAGGGAAGGCTGGAACGTAGAACTGGCTAAAATACGCAAGAGTTGGAAAGGAAAGAAGTTGTAGGTATTTGGGGGGTGACCAATATGGCACTGACCACATACTGTGGTCATCCGTCTGGAGCTTATTCTGTAACAAAAGACCCTTAGAAATTGTTCATGTAGTTTGTATTCACATCAGGTTTTGGTCACAGCCAAATTCACACATTCAGCAATGTAGTTAATCTCCTAGATCCCCACCACACAAGAATAGGGGATTAATACATTTATCTTGTAAAACAATGCAGTCCTCCTCTGAATTACAACCAGAAATTAGACTGTAGTTATCAAATATGCTCAGTGAGGGTATGAATCAAGTCGCTGCATTGCTGAAATTCCCCATCTCTTATCACCTCCCGTTTTGAGGGCTGCGGCCATGGGAGCGTCAGCTGCCAGCTGGATTTGCTGGAGGCAGGGAAGTGCTGCCTTCTCCAGGAGAGAATTGCTGCATTGAGGGCAGAGAGAGGGCTTTGCCTTGCAAATGTCAGCCAGAAGTTGGGAGAAGATATCAGGAGACACCCCTAGACTTGGTGATCCATAAAACCTTCATGAAAGTCAATGACTGTCCCGGCAGGGATTGAAGCTGTCATTTACATGGCATGCCAATGGTGATAAATCTGTCCTGCAGACACGTGCAGGCTAGTGGGTGTCATGCTCAGTGCCTGCTGAAGTCTCTGTTAGCACAAGAAACCCCTACGCTCATCTCAACCTTCAATAAAGCCTTCTTCTAATCTCAATCCAGAAGCAAAACCCTAGCCTAAAATAGGAATCCAACAGCCACTGCTAGCTCGAAGGGAGGAGAATCTTGCTTGTAGTTGAGAGAGGAGGGAGGAAGGGCTCTTTCATTTCCCATCCCTTCTAAGTGTACGTGGCACACATATTTATAGGTTAATGGTACCTTGGAGGAAATGCAGCTCGTGCAGTGATTAACAGAATATTTATTGTCTACAAGCAGTGTTATAAAATACACATAGTTCCTGCCTCCTAAATGATAATTAACCTGCTGGGGGTGTGTTGCCCATCTCAAGCCTTCTGCAGTGCAACCCTGGCATTTCTCATTACAATGAAGCCTGGAGGCACTTTGTTATTGTTTAGAGTGGGAAAACCATTGGTGGTTTGGGGGTTCCCCCTCCCTGTATGCTTTCTAATACAGGAGGAATTTGGCACATTCTTTAAAGGGCTGTGCATTAAGAATACATTCTTGATCATGAAAAGCAAGCCAAATTGCAAGAAGAAGTCAACAGCATTCAGGAAAAGGCCCTCTCCCTTTAGTCATTGCTATATAGAGATGCCCTCATAGTTGAAATGGGATCATCTGGAAGTCGAATGCTTCCTGCTTGATGCACGGTTCGTGTGCCTTTTGACAGCTTTCGGGGGTTATTCCAGCAGCATTGTGGATGGCAAGGCTTGGATTAGGGAAAGTCTTCAATTCCATCTTTGTTTCTTAAAGGGCTGCCTGCTATACGAGAGCTCTTGTGTGGCCTTTTTATGCATCTCTTGCCATAGGCAGTTATTTATCAATGCAAACCCTGCAAGAAAGATTGACTGTGTCAAGAGGAGAGCAAGGAAATAACAACCTAATAGGAATCTATCCCGCTGCCCTTGTCTGATTCCAATGTGAGAATCAGGAGTTCAGTTTTGCTACCACATTGCATCAGCTAATTCCCAAATTCGAAAGCAGTTGAGTAGTGCTAAGACTGTACCAAACAATGCCCACTATTAGGATCTGCTCTCTGTTAATTGATCAGAGTTGGTAACATTACTGTTCTGCATATAAGCCCATGGCAGTGCTGCAGTATTTACACAATACAGAGGATTAGGGGCAGTTGTCTGAAATCAGCTGTGACATGAATAAAATGAGCAGGGGAATACATGCTAGGAAAGGGGGTTTACTCTGGGTTTACTTTTTGGTTTCACTCCTAACCCCATCAATGTCGTACGCTTCTCTCTCAAGCGTCATAGAACCACAGAATTCCAGACTGGTTTGGGTTGAAAGAACCTTAAGATCATCCAGCTCCAATCCCTGCCATGGGCAGGGACACCTCACACCAGAGCAGGGTGCTCCAAGCCCCTGTGGCCAACCTGGCCTTGAGCACTGCCAGGGATGGGGCAGCCACAGCTTCTCTGGGCACCCTGTGCCAGCGCCTCAGCAC
>JANRGW010032138.1:0-34439 GCA_024733675.1 Psilopsiagon aymara | reverse complement strand
GTTGGGGCTGTTCAGCCTGGAGAAGAGAAGGCTGCATGGAGACCTCATAGCAGCCTTCCAGTATCTGAAGGGGGACTTTAGGGATGCTGGTGAGGGACTATTCATTAGGGACTGTGGTGACAGGACAAGGGCTAACAGGTTGAAACTTCAACAGGGGAAGTTTAGATTGGATATGAGGAGTAAGTTCTTTACTGTAAGGGTGGTGAGGCACTGGAATGGGTTGTCCAGGGAAGTTGTGAATGCTCTATCCCTGGCAGTGTTCAAGGCCAGGTTGGACATAGCCTTGGGTGACATGGTTATTGTGAGGTGTCCCTGCCCATGGCAGGGGGGTTGGAACTGGGTGATTTTAAGGTTCCTTTCCAACCCTAACTGTTCCATGATTCTATATTTTGATGTTTCATTTTAAAAGCAAATATTAGTTTTTATCAATGATAACATGACACAACTACACTTAGTCTAATAAAATAAATAAAATTTAAATATTAAATTAAAAAAATAATGTCTTAAAAATAATAAATTTAAAAAAAAGACAAAACAAACAAACAAAAAAACCAAAACCCAAACCCAAACAAAAAACCAAACCAAACAAAAAAAAACAAGAAAAAAAAACAAACAAAAGCCAAAACAAACAAAACAAACAAACAAACCAACCAAACAAAAATCAACCCCAAACAAGCAAGGGAAAAGACAAAAAGCCAGAGGAATTTTAAATAGGTGGTTGGGAGGACAGCACAGCCCACTAAAGCTCATGAAACTGAGCTGACTTGCACTGTATGAGTATCTGTCCTTTCCTACTCATAATCATAATCTCATTATTTCTAGAACACCTGTGCAATTTCTTCTGTCTTCCTTAGCTTTTCTTCCCAGGTGACTGTTAGCTCTTTTATTAGTTTTTCAGATTCTTCCAATTTCTCCTTCAGTTCTGGTGCCTTCATGGCCTGAAAGACAGAAATTAGCAAAAACCCTCAGCTACTTTAGTAGTGCAACATCTGCTTGCACAAGGAAGCAGGACACAAAAACGTAATGTGAAATGCAACAAGTATAGATTTCGACTCTATCACCAGATTTTTTTATGGCAGATGATGAAGGAACATGTCACTTCCAAAGGAAGAGGACAGAATCAACTTATAATGGGTACAAAACTGAAACAGCTGAAAATTGACATAGCTCCAGAGGATAATGTAACTGACAAAATTGCTGGTCCTGGCCACTCAAGCTTCAGTGCCTGTATGGAACTATCTGAGTATTTAAAAACATTAAGTCTCAGCTGTCCGAAGTTCAACTGTGAAATCTTCCTTCCAACAGTAGCTTCCAACACAAATTCCTCTCGATATTTAGCCTTCCATTCTATCTTTGTTTCGTTAAGTGTTCCTAGAGTCGCATTAAAGCTTTCCGACTGACCCTACTGATGATCTTTGAAGGAAAGCATGCTCTGGAGTTAACACAGGCTTCTCATTTCACAACACGAAACAAAAGCAAAGAGCTTGAACACATCCAGTGCCAAGTAACAATTCAACAGGCTGGCTGGTTCTGTAAAACTCTTTTTAGCAGAAGGTGTAAGAGAAAACACCTAAAAATAATCAAAATAATAGCAAGAATTTAGATACTTTCCTACTGATAGTGTTCAGCCAGTCTGGCAACATAATTAGTAACATGCTACAATAACATTTTCCAATTGAAAATATGGGATTAGAACAGATTTTTATTTAGAAGAAAATGAATGGCTCCTTTTTTTAAGGCCTATTTTCCCACTTCAGCCTGTATGGAATTGTTCATGTGAGGAACACTATTCCTTAAATGAATGTGCAGTTTAAACACCACACATTTACCCTCAGATACACTTCTTTTATTTTTCCACCAGTACTTTGTGTCTTGCCTGAAAAGATCAAACATATTTTCTTAGTGCAGCACCTGATTTCTCCAGATATCACCAAGTAAGCTATCCTCCTCTGATACTTCAAGTATATTTCAAGTATATTTCAAGTATAAATCTAAGATAACCAGCAGTCACACAGTGTTATTTTTTAAGGTAGAAAAGCAAATTGATGATGGTTTTTGTGCTGCAATTTTCACTACTTTTTAATCCATTTTTGACAAATGTCAAGGAGAGAAGCCTCCTAAATATGTTGTGGACCAATACCAGATTCACAGCTTTTCATTTTTCCATTTGACATCATAAAATTACACAGTCCACCAATGCAAAAAAACTAAAAAAGTCTGCTAATAAGTCTACATAATTAAGCTGTACTCCAGTTCTTATCTCTGCTGCATCAATTGTTGCTTGACATGAACGTCTTCAAGAACAGACTGTTGTGACAAGGATCACCACCAGTACAATGTTGTCCTCATTTAAAAGTGATTAAAGGCAAGCAAACATTTTGTTGGATTTATTTCAGGAAACAGAGTTAATCGTTTAAAAAAAAAAAAAGGCAAAAAAAACCAAACAAAAAAACCCCAAACAACCTCCAAAAAACCACCCAAAAATCCCAAAGTGCAAGACTCTTCCTTGCCTCATTTTGTAAGACTTAAACAGAAAGTTAGTCTTCCAGCCAGAGTTAGACATTTCCTTGGGAAACCCAGCTTACATTGTAATGTGACTAATGTTACCTCAGCTTGCGAGAGCTGTTCTTTCAGTTTTTCAACTTCTTCACGTAGTTCTCTGATGACCCTAGCATTTGGGTCTTCATTCACCACAGCGTGATTAACTATCCTTTTGGCTCTATCTGCATATCTCAGAGTAGAGAGTGTTTCTTCGTAGTTGTCTGCTGCTGGACTAATTGTGGCTATCATGGCAGTTTGGCTGTTTCCTCCCAAATTGTCCTGCACAGCACATGCACAAAAAGTCTGAGGTTTAAAAATTATTCTGGGACTATACAATGGGTTTACAAAGATACTTAAAATACAAAGGTTCCTATTTAGACACTGAAAGGATATAAACTAACTAGTATGATCAATAAACATTTCCAGCCATCTCCACCAGCTTTGATTCCACCACAATTGAAAACAGTCAAATAAGACTTCACATAGAATTCACACAAGAATCACTTACATGTCTGTATTCCTCAGAATAACTTATAACTAAGAGAGCTTTGTAGCTCACTTCTGTAAAAGACAATGAAAAGTCCATGTACACTAAGGTATGCTACAATGATCCTACAAGCTATTAAGCTGACATCTTGTGAACAGGGTGAATGGAAAATACTAATTACCTTGAGAAGCCAAGTGAGTACAGAGTCTCTGTAAGGCACAAACTTGTTTTTCCCCTTCCCTGCTGCTTGGTCAGCAAGTGATGATATAACCAAGCCCAGTGTTGAAAGTGACCTATAAATGTAACACAGTAGAACAGCTTTAACACATATTCCAAATGTAGATTTAATAAAACACTGAAAAAGGGATTTGCTAAAGATTTTAATTTCTGATCTGCAGAACCACGCATCCAATTTTTAAAATATTATAGCATAATTTAAGATGGAAATGACCACGAGATCAGCTAACCCATTGCTGAATGCAGGGTAATGTATTTATTAAAGTTACACATTTGGAAGAAAAAAAATGGTATCTTTAGTGTTTCATTGTATCTGGCACCAAGTCCCCAAGTTTAACTATTCAGGTATTTAAAATAGTTTGAAAAGTGTAAAGCAGACTGCTTCACTACATGGAGAGTCAATGTCTTTGATTAGACATTTACTTTTTCTCAGAGACTAAAAATCTTCTATCCTGGACACTGCCTTGTAATACTCTTACAAGTCAGTGCTGGCAGCACAGCACAAGTCCCCCATCTCTAGGAACCATCTTTTAAGAGCACTGGTTCAACAACAGATTAAAACTGAACAGTTCTCCAGCTATAAGGAAGCATCCTCAAGACACAGCCAATTATGACCCAGGAGAACTAGTCTGCCTGATGGACCAGCAACTAATCAGACATCAGACAACAATGGAAGACTGCTCATCAGCGAGACTGATTAAGAGGTCCCTTGATAAATGGGTTCTTATAACTGCGGCAGAGCCTCACAAGCTTCTTGTGGGAGGAACAGACCAAACAATCTCTCAGATACAAAAAAGCTGCACATGCATGAAAGACAAAAGCCCCAGAATTGTTTAGCAAACAGCAACATAGCAAATATCACTCGAGTCATGAAGAAAATAGATAACTTCTTACTTTTGTGCATGTACCAATTGTACCAAGAGGGGTAACTGTTAGCAATCTGTGCAAAGCATACGTGCATTATATAATCCAATTGTTAAACAACCCCATGTAAATTTAAAATGACATCGGGGCTCTTGGGGTGAGTATGTTTAAGATAATAAGCTTGCTCAGGAGCCTGAGAACATTAAACAGATGCCTCAAGGGTTTTAAAACAGGCAACGCTGAAGCCCAAGAGCATACTGTTCTGTCATGCTCGTGCCCATATATCTAGCTACTCTCTGTAACTACCAAGGAAAACTTGAGCAGCATCACAATTAGATAGTCAAATAAATCTTTAAGTTTACTGTACTACTCCATCCTTTTGAATTTTCTTTCCAAAGTAGCAGCACTACTTTAGCTAAGAGGCAATATTTGCACAGTATCTGTAAATGGGCCTTACTGCTGCTTGCAGTGGTTCAGAAATGAGAATTCAAAAATGACAAAAATGTTGCAGAAGACTATTTCAAGGAAGGCATCTGAGGGTAAGGTAATAAGAACCATTACATGTCATAAAAGATGTCCCATATTGCATATGGCACAAAGACAGCATTGACCTGAAAGCAAAATTGAAAGAAAAAGAAATTTCAGGAGAGGCTATGCAATCTGGTCTCCCTGAAAGCACTCTACTTTGTATATCTGTCTATAGAACAACTTTCCAATTCACCTTTGAAAAATTCATAGCAAAAAGGACAGTTTTAGTTTGTGACCTAAACAGAAGCCTAACAATCTCTGAAAGCTTGTGGATGGTGGTTGGGGGAGGAAGAATTGGTTCTTGCCTCTAGCCTCCACAGACAGAGATGACAGCATGCTGAACACGAGAGAGCGAACAGTAGGATGCACTATGCTGCTCCATAGCAACCTCCTACAGTATGACTGAAAAGTACCACCAGCACACACCAATGGAGTCCACCTTCAAGGAGCATAACGTTAAAAAACCACCCTAGCCTATTTTCCCGAGATTCCTTTTCCCCTCTTTAAATGAGGGGAAATGCGAAAATCAAAGCCAAAACCAGAAGGAGAGGGACAAAAGAGACAGAAGGAAGACAAGAAGAACAGGGATTCAAAAATGCCTGTCCCTGAAAGCTATTTCACAACACGGCTGCAATGCTAATTTGAGTTATGGTTACTGCATTTTAATAAACAGGAAATTATAAGTTACAGTTTATTAACACACAATTAAAAGATGTGATAATGTTTCTGCTCCTTATAAATACTGATTTTAAGACTATTAACACCTCCAATAAAAACCAAAGTGGAGTCATTTACGTATTTTGCTTGAGAATTCATAATACAAAGCCATTCAAGGACTTTAAGGAAAGCAGTAAAAGAAATGGCTGCCCAACAAAATAATTACAGGATTCATCGGTTGCTTTGCTTCATGCTAAATGATGCATCAGAGCTCCGTCATTACTCCGATCCTATCTCTCACTACTTATACAATGAATCAACTGGAAGGCTTAAGCCCATAGTGCAGACTGAGGCAGTTCAGAAGCAGCACAATGAATTTATATCATGCAAAAGCATGGGAAGGTGCCATTTCTGCTCACTTTCATTCCTCCTTATCCCTGTTCCTTAGGCATGACCATGCTGCCCTTGCTAGCAGGCGGTGGGGAAGGTTGCACACTTCTACCAGCTGCCTGGGTCAGCCGTGTTCAAAGTTAAGTGGTGCTTCCTCACTACAGGGAACAGCTCTGTCCACAAATGACACCACTTCTGTACAATTTACCACCAAATTTTTCAATGAGCAGAATCCAGCTTACTATCAGTTAACTCTGAACGCAAAAAAAAAAAAAAAACACAAAAAACCCTTCCTAAAATCAGATCTGAGCCAGACCTGTCCCAACCCATTCCTTCCTCCACATACATTTTAAACACTTCTTTTTGCATTCTCAAGTTAAAAAGACAACCGCTATGATTTTACTAATCAGAATTAAAATTGCAGATTGCTCACAGAAAGTATTTTTCTTAGCCACTAATTGAAAGTTTATTTATTCTGCTTCCTCCTACTATTGTATTCCAGATTTTCTTTGACTACATCACAAAGAGTTGTTAAACACCTGTGTTTCTACGCTTTGTACGGGAACTAGCACATCCTGAGGAGGAACAAGCACACACAGCTTTCCTGTGAAGTATGACAAGTCCCCCAGAACTCAAGAATAAAGAGCAGATGCCCAGTATCTTCACCAAGGAAACTCTCCATCAGCTCTAAGGAAAAACAGAAGTAACCTTTATTACAACTTTATGAAGATTTTAACAAAATGACACAACTCGCCATTGTTTCAGGAAGTGGGAGCGCAATCCATCACATCCCCTCTACAACATGCTGTCCCAAGATAGGAAAGAGGATAACCTGTGGGACGGAGGTGGCAGCTACCAGGGCCCCAGCCAGGTTTCATCAGAAACAAATGGCAGACACCTGCAGAGACTGGCAGAATGTCACACTACACAGTTTTGGTATGCACAGCTGAATGTACTTGTTCCCTACCTTGTAAATACAGAAACAAGTACATAATTTCCATGTTCTTCTGCAAGGCAATAAAACATAGCACAAGCAGATTTATTTGCCAGGTAATTTCAGCAGCTCCATTTTTGATCCCACTAAATGTAACACGTTACTAATACAAGTTACTGCTGTTTCATAAAAGAATAAAAAGCAATAGAAAGAAAGAGGTGGCATGGTAAGGTATACAGTTTAAGTATACTCTTTCACTCCAGAAAATATTGCTTTTCCCTAGTAAGATGCATCACACCCAAAGAGAACACCAAATACAATGCTCTCAGAAGAACTACTCTGACAAAACATGCATACCAATTTTGAGGTTTCCAGTTAAAGTCAGACTTTAATAAAGTGCCTAGTAACAGCAAAAATCTAACAGAAGACATCAAGCACAGCATTAAGAATTCTCTTTCGCCTACGACTTCCAAAAGGGTTTTCAAATAAAGGATGGTTAATAAATTGACTAAGAAATTCAAATTTCTGTCACACTAGAATTTAGTTGGTGAGAAAATGTAGAAATGCCCATTTTCTTTTTAAAATAGCTTTTATAGAAAAGTTTGGTGCCTGCATCTTAAGTCCTGTATTGTCAAAGAGGTTCAGCATGAGCAGAACAACCTTCCCCTACTGCATCGATATTGTAAAAGTTTAACAATGAGTAAACATCCTAATAGGAAAAAAAAAGGTCTTTCTGTATGTATAACTTCCAACTTGTTAATAGCTGTCGGGAAAGCTGGCATTTGAATTCTTCCTCAAGAATTTGAAAGAAACATTTATTTCACCTTTGTTTACAGAAAACACAGTTCGTAGTAAAACCAACCTGAATTTCACCTGTGGGGTAAAGGTGCAATACCTGCCATTGGGCAGACACATGACTTTGTTTCACAAGGACTGCTCAGTGTGGCTACCAATATGATATATTAACCACAGAGTAAATTAGAAATTAAGCTAGAAAGAGCAAACATGTTCAAACTCTAAAAAGAGGTAATTTCAAATCACTTAAAAGTATGAATGCTGTTCAAACACTCTTTGTGCTGTCATTGTTGACTTAAAATACCAAAATATTTTGTAATATTTTAAAATTACATTGAAAAAGTAGTGGCTTTTGATGTAACAGTTGAATTCTCTCTTTCCCAGGAAAACTTGTATATTTAAGACAGCAGTAATAGCGTGCTAAATTCTTGCTTTTGGGCAGTAACACAATAATTACGGTTAAAAAGTGCCTTGAAACTTGTCATTGCTTGAGTACAAATGCTCAAGGCAATGCTAACCTAACACAGCTTCATTCTGAGCAGGTTTTCTTAAAGTATGAATTATACCCTTACATATTTTAATACATGCTGGAACAAAGCCATTCGACTCTGCAACTTTGCATTCTTCCTTGAGCAGATGATGAGACAAAACACACGAGCCTGGGGATAGGGTGTATAAATGAATCACAAAAGGTATATACTTAATTAAAGAGTGCTGCTGTCACTTTTTCCAGATAAAATTCATATAGACCTCATCTGAGTCAAGTATGATTCAGGATCCCTATACCAATGTAAAGAAACACAGTGTTTAGCATGGAGTACCTGAAAAGGCAAACTGCTTCTTATGAGGTCTACCATTTGAACTGACTTATGACAAGCACACCAACAGAGGTGGCCAGGAAAACAACAGTGATTCTTACAAAGATTAAGCTCTTCAACCTGCATATGCCAATGTCTTACTTGTTTATGTTGCTGCCTTCCTTCAGGCGCTCTCCTGCAGCTCCTGTTTTGGACACTCTCTCACTCCCAGCCAAATCCACCAGGCTGACCTTGCTGACCTTCTCTCCAGAATTCTGTGCAGATGGGACATGTAAAAACATCAGCTAAGAAACACTGGCACAAAGTGCTAACACATCTGGAACTGGCACCACGAAATACTTTTCTTCATAATAATGCAAGTACCAAACTCAAGATATAAGAGAAGAAGGAACTGTCAGAGGTTTTATAGCTCTTTAAGAATCACTCATTCATTTTACAATAAGGGATGAAGCACTAATGAACCAGAATCAGCTGTATGGAAATACCAATAACCTTACTGTCAGAGCAGGCCATGAAAACATGGCAACAGTTAAGGCCTAAGAAAGGTTTCATGATAACAACAGGATGTTAAGAAGTGATCCAACTGTTTGCTTTATCTGGTGTGCTCCCTCACTCTTCCAGGGTTCTCTCTATCCTATGGTCTTGCTAGTATTACTTTGATTACTAGAGTCCTATAGCATTAAAAGTAGATGGCTAAACAGATAACGTATGTGGAAGAGGAAGGAAGGAAGGAAGGAAGGAAGAATTCACCATGACTTCATAATTAATCATCAGAAATACATACACCAGAATGCAGGTCATAAAGTGTCTGAGTCACTATAATATTGAATACAGCATGAGAGCGGCTGCTTTCTTCATTCATGTTGGTTGCAGCAACTGTACGTGATTTGTTTCCCTCCGACATCAGTGACTCAATATCCTAGAGCAAAAAGAGTAAAAAAGTGATGCTAGGATAAAAGCACATATTGTGCTTGCTGAACAAAATCCCCATCTAGATGAAGGGTGTGTAAGTGTGGGACAGAGGAGGAAAGGAAGGCAGAAGTAATGAGAAAATTCTTTGCACATTCTGAGATGTACAGGGACAGAGGATATGCAATTCCACAGAATGATGATAGATCACGTCAGCTTTAAGCGCTACACTTAAAACCCCTTGCAACTACAGGCAATGCACATTCTTCTTACCTGCTTCTAAAATATGTTGGCCACATCCACATTACAAATCACATTGTTTAACGCCCGTAATCAGGCCAGCACAGATCAACTTACACAAGTGAACACAATGCACCTTTTCACTGAACTGCACTAATACTATCTTCATTTAATTGGCCCAAAGGGTTACCTCACTCAGAGCCTGGACCTTCCCAAATATATGAAACCAGAGATGACTATGCCAAAGTCTGATATATGTGCTTGCTGAGTCTGCCAACATAGTTTTATAGAAGTCATCTGCCAAAAACTAATTACGAATAGAATTTTCTAGAATTTGAACAAAGGTGTGCTTTCAAAGCATGCAATTCACCATAAAGAGCTGCAAAAGCAGTTTTTGTTACTCTATAATATGTCCAGATTCATCAGAAAAACAAAAATCCCCATTAAAAAGCTAAATGGTTCTCACATAATGCTACACAGAGCATGAATGTTTTTTAAAAAACAACATTTACAAATTAACTTCCTCATAAAAAGAAGCCTACACAATTCAAGAAACTGCACTGCTTTAATTATTTCCATTGTAGCTACTGTAGTTCATTGGCTTCAACTTTTTAGTAGACTTATTACTGACTTAACTTCAATGTGGTTTTGGGAACTCAAGTGGGCTCAGATGCTGTCATGAGTGAATTTATGAATTATAAAAGCTATGTTGTAGCCTCTCATGCTATAAAATAAGCTATGTTGTAGCCTCTCATCCGTATAAAATAAGAGGCTGTATTAAACAACAAAATTAAAATGAATTCATGCTGGAAGACTAATATTCTTATTTTGGAAGCCTTGTATTTCATGTGCAAAGGAGACACTATGTTCTCGATGTAGACTGCATGCATTGAAAACAGCAAAATAGATACCGCTATTATATTTTTAACCAACATAAAGGCAATTTCAGTGCTTTCACATTAAAGAAATACTCCTGCAGCATTAGAGTAGATCTTTGCAATTGCCAGACACCATAAATGCACTCAAGAACCAAAACATCTGGATAGACACTTGTTTATCTCTTGTAATATTCCTACTGCTGATGTAAAAGATGTTACTTATAAACTTGTCACTGGTTTAGATTTACCTCAAAGTTTGTAACAGCCAGCTGAGACAGGCCATCTACGTATGGTCCCAACACTTTGTGCTCTCGAACCTTAAGGGACTGCCGACTCCTATGAAATAAGGTAGACTTTACACACAATCCACTAAAATGAACTTTACTGAAAAACAAAAACTGTAGTACAAAATGATAAAAATCTTCTAGATATTAGAAGTCAATTTATGCCTTTAATTGTAACAGGAAGAAAAAAAGTCTTCCAGATTTTTTTAAACTCAAATTAGCAACAAAGACTCAAATTAATCTAACCAGTTTTAATTACATATATGGAATACTCTTAATGCATCCTTCCACCTCGTATTTGTGGCTAGAAAAAACCCTGAGATTCCTTATTAGGCAGAAAGAATGATGACAAAAAAGGAAAACAAAAAAAATCTTCCCCCCTGCTCCCCAGCCATTTGCTTCAATTCTGGCATTTTCCACACCTTATTGACATATATGAAATAAGTCTCAAATCCATCTTTTTAACTAACTTGCATACTTCCACAAGTTAGTTAATTACATTCAAGAATCAAAATAGACATCACGTATAATCAATGTTCATATAAAAAAACCCTATCAAACTACTTCCAGTCTAGACATCTTCAAATCAGAGAGCCTAACCAGTATTTTTGCATAGACAAAATGGAAGAAAGAATGCCATGGGTAAATTCTGACATATTACTTTTCCACATTGAAAAAGTTTGACATCTAAACCATAAGAACCAAGTTGCATGTAAGTTTTGAATTCCTTCTAGCTGATTAAAATTCATACCTGAATATGGTCTGGATCATATGGCAAAAATACTCCAGAATTGACTTGTACATTGTGCATGCATTATGTGCTTGCATCATTCAGTGGTACCCCAATATTTAGATTGATCCACACCAGTTACTACTTTACATATAAGCTTTACATGGATATTCTTGTCTAGTGCTTGGTATCAGATCTTTTCTAAAGAAGGCTTGTAAGCATACAGTCTGGAAAAAAAAACCCAAAACAACTTCTCAAGAACTTCCAAAAGAATTTCTACTTCTATAGTTTCAGCCGAAAATAAGGATGGCTGTGGGACAGAGTGAAGCTACTCACCCTTTTGGGTCAAGCAGATCTCTGACTTTCTCATTGTAGATTTCCATATAGGACACTTCAACTTTAAAAGTATGAAATTCATTTTCTTCCACAGAGATTCTCTGAAATAAAGCACAACAGAGCCGTGGGATCAGACCCAGCTGCTCTGCATTGCCCATCATTGAAAAGGATTTTCCTGAACCTAGAGGAAAAAAGCAGAAAAAAATGCTTTAGAATGTAGTTTCTGAGCTACTCATTTGTTCATGAAGCACATGTTTTAATTCTCTTTTTATTCCTCCAGAAGCACATATCAGAACAACATGACAGGCTATTCCAGACAGATAGCTTGCTCTTTGGACTCGAAGGTACAGGGAAACAAGAAGAAAATTTATCTTAAAGGGTTTTTCTTTTAGCAGCACTGTTGCTTGGGTCCCCTTTGAACATCCTCAAACATTAACGACTGAATGAGCCTTTGGTATGAACTACTCCTTTCAGGCTTTGAAAGCAGCACCAACAAGTACTAACTAAAACATATTTACAGAGCTGCTTTAAGAACTTCATATTGTCGCTGTCTGTGCTAAATGTATGGCATTTAACACTGATATTTCAAAGTACAATTTTTATATATTATCTTGACTAATATTTATGTTTTCTTGATCCCACTTCCTATGCACATGAAAAGTGTTCTTCCCCTTCTGCACACAAGACTCACCTGTCTGTCCATAGGCAAAAATACAAGCATTATATCCCTGAAAGGCCTTTTCAAGAATTCCTTCTCCAAGGCACTTGAACACCATTTCTTGACCTAGAAAATATATATTTCAAAGTTTATTTTAAATGGACTAAAAGACTGACATTTTCTGGAAACAAGAAAAAAAAAGGCTTGCAAATTATTTATACTATTGAGTGCACTGATGAACAAACAATTCCACATACAACTGAGTGACAAGTTCAAAACCACTGCCTGAAACTAGTATGTTTAAATAACATTGCTGATTTTCCTGTGAAGAGAACAGTTCTTTGGAAAGTGTTGTAAGTTGAATGCTTAGAAAATAAAATAGATATCTAAATTTTTTATTACTTAAGTGCAGATTTTGCAATTAATATACATTCCTTATTCAAAAACTAAAACCAAAAGAGTCCTGTAACTGAATTGCAATGTAACACATCAGTGAACTAGGATATTAACAGTACAACAAATACTATGCTAGAAACAGTAGTGGTTGCTCTCTTGAGAGCTGGCTTCAAGTCTCACCATAAGCTATTATGATTCACTCTGTGACAAAGTGATGCTGGAACTAAGATGACATTCACTCTGATGACATTCAGGAAGGAAATGTAATTAAACTGCAAGACTTTCAACAGGGCTCTTTGAGGATGTATTCTGCCAAATCCCCATTTTGAAACATCAGCTGCAGAACTTCGCAGTCTGAAAACAGTCTCCCTATGCCCGGCAGATTTTAGATGCACTTCAATCTTTTAAATGTAGAAGATGAAAATAGGCATGGTGGATGATCTTTTCTTGTTGTTTTGTTTGTTTGTTTGTTTGTTTTTAATAGGAAAGCCCACAATTTGTACACCATGAAGAGGGTCAATGGCTTGTCTACTTTGAGTTCTGACCAGAGAATTGTATCAGCTGTGTGTACACTCTAAACAAGCAGAGCTAAGCTAAGGACAGTATTTATACAGCTTCTGGTGTTTGGTTTTAATCTTATATTCACTGCCTGTTGACTTTCTGAACAGCTATGATAACTGCACCTTTCATTTTGCTAAGTTCTTTTCAGCACTTGTCAGTTACAAGAAATGATTTTGTACAATGGATGCAATAATGACTTCCACAGTTCTCAAAATGGAACATACTGACATTAAAAAAAAATATCTAGCTATACATTTATATATTGCATGAGAATATTTATAGTCCATTATCCTTGAGTAACTGGCAGCACAGAAAATTCCTGCAGAACAACCTGTAGAATGATTTACAGGCATGTAACTAGAACTACAATCCTTTAACTGTAATCTAATTTCTCTTCTGCTGTAAAGAAAAAAAAAAACAAACAAACCAGTGATGCCTTATCAAATGGTCTTTGTGTATCTTTCCAGTTGATTTTCTAAAATTCTAAAAAGTGTCACTGCTCCTTGGATTAACACATTTCAGAAATGGAATTAAATACGGGAATACAGGAGTTAAACCTAGAAGAGAATCTGCTGTACTCTGAAATAACTCCATCTCCTTCCCTATGCACATACATTCACTTCTCATTCCATATTTATGTTGAGACAGCACTGTTCAAACAAACTGGAAACAGCTATAGAGAATGTTAAACTACAGAAGAATCAATAAAGAAAATATATCAGTGGGAGATAAAAACATACAACACAGAAAAATTTGCTTTCCAACCACCTCCTGAGGGCCCACTTTGAAGTTACCTCATATCAAAGAAGCAGGGAGCAACATACTGTCTTGCTGAGCAAGAATGCAAAAATAAAGCAAAGACTGAAGGAGAGCATAATTATTAAAAGTATATGTATTCCACAATAATTATGAGTGGAGAATAAAACCATTTGTCAGAAGAGGAAAAACCTTCTGACCAGCAATAAACCAGTAACCTTCATGTTCCCCAAGCAAAAAAAACCCCGCAGATTACCAAAACATTATACAACTTTGCACAGTCATGACAACAGTAAGAAAACTTACAGAATCCCTTGCTGCTAAATATTCAGGGAAGGAACCAGGTCTGAATCTCACAGGCAAAGCTGGATTATTATTTTTTAATTTTTCAGAAAAAATAATTTCAAACAGTCAACACAGTCAATCAGACACAGATACATAATTCTAAAATGGTATTTTTATAACAGGTTTTAAGAGCTCAGCAAAACGGGTCATTACAGAGTGATGCTTACAGTAACCAGACAAATTGCCATGGCAAAAAATAAGATTTGTTTTTAAGTGCACTAACAGAAAAGATGTAAGATGTTAAACTTCAATCATGGATATTTTATGCATTTGCTAATGCAATGCACTGTTGAGGGTAACAGCGTATCATCCACAATATTTGGTTATTTTTCATTAAGAAACCTCACTGCTTCTCTCACAAATTTAATTAGTGGGTTTGCAAACTGATTTAAAGACCTGTACTATACGGAATTACTATGGACACTTACGGTCAAAAGAAATAACGCAGTTCCATTGCCTACACTAATGCACTTTTGTTTTGCTAAATAAACCTGTATCACCTGCAATTCCTACTCTTGCTTACTCTTTTCTTCCACAGACATGCAGTGTTTAGAGGTAAGCAGAAGTTTTAACCTGATTCTAACTTTATTTACAGTAAAAGGGAGAAATAGAGGAAAAAAACCCAATCATACTTAGTTAACAGAAAGATTTCCTCTACACCAACTTTTATTGCCTTTTCGACAAGGTTTCCCAATCTTCCAGCTGGCCAAGGCCATACAGCCTCTTACAGAGGCAACTAAAGGCTTGACACCAAAACACCCACCCCCTCTCCCATCTTCTGCTCAGAACATGGGCAAGCCTTGTCTGACTGACAGACACGCAGTCAGCCAAGCTGGGGAGAGCATATCCAAGGCTGTTAAGAACACAGGGTAAGCAGACAAGCTGCCAGTTCTCACCAGTCAGGATCTCCTGTCTGCTCATCCCTTCAATGACTAGAGAGCTAGGTCTGGTGAATTCTCCTTACATATGATAGCCTGAAAAAAATCTTGTTTCCTTTACTTTAAAGAGCAAGACTGTCAGCCTGGAATTACTCAGTGAGAAAGATTACCAGACAGTGTTGCTGTATACCCTCTACCTCTAGTTATGGCCCATGTAGCAGTGCCCCTAATGCTGCAAGATGTGAAAGCTTACTGAGACAATGTTAGAGATGCTCTGCTAGTCAAAACCTGAGAAACACTGGTGGATACCCACTCAGTTCTGAAGGCATTCATGAAGACAACAAGAAAACCTTTTCCGCATTTACCAGACAATGAAATTGTACAGTCTTCATAGCCTCAAGACATTATCTCATTATCTGTACATTTTAGCAAGCCTGATGCTAACAGTAGGGGGAAAAGAGTAAGTCTTTGAAAGATTAAATGAATAACTCTCAATTTCTCAGGCTGCCACTTCCAGGAGGAGACTGACCCAAGAATCTCTCCATCCGCTCTAAGGACTGAGTATTTTCAATCCTAAGAAACTCTTCACCATGAGGGCACAGGTTGTCCAGAGAAGATGTGGTTGTCCCACCCCTGGAAGTGTTCAAGGCCAGGTTGGATGGGGCTTGTAGCAATCTCATGTAGTGGAAGGTTAGTTCCTTCCATCTAGTTCCTACCCTCACTATGGGTGGGGAGGCTTGGAACTAGGTAATCTTTATGGTCCCCTCCAACCCAAACCATTTGATGATTCTATGATTTTCAAATGTTCATAACTACGACATGCTCTTGACATTCTTCCATAAATATATAAACTAAGATCATAAACATTGCAGTAACCACGCTAAAGATACTGAAGATTTCAGCATTCAAAATGGTATCTGTGACTTACCTGAAAGCTAAAGGAAACCCATCCTCCTCTCAGATTTACATTTTTAACCGACATTCCTGAACTTTCAAATGCCGTGCTTGTGCTATCACTCTGTATCAAGGGTATTTAGGATGTCACTTGGAAGCTAAGAAGTTTTTTCACATGTTCGCTACCTAGTGAAATGGCTGGGTATTACAACAGGAATAATATAAAACAAGGGTAGCAAAGTATGGCAGTGCACATGTAAATAGTGGCACTTAAATTATTAACAAACCTAAAATAAAGCCTTCATACTATCTACCCATAGAGCTGCACGCAAAAATCTTAAGTTGGAATCTCTGAGCCAGCATGAATTACTGGAACATTTAGATTTGGAGAATATGTACGATAATTGAAAGTCCCTAAAATCAGAAACAAATACATAGCCTAACATGCAAAACCACAAAGCACAATTTTCAGAACAAGGTATTAAATTATTCTCTCAAAAATCTCTGCTCTTTCCACACCTCTTCCTCCAAATCATTCCCTTACAGTTCCTGAAGCCCCAGTCAGGAAATCCAATTTGACAGGGCAGCTGGTGGAGCCTCCGCATTGTAAAGAAACCCTAGGACCCCCTCTCACGATCTGCAAAATTCAGCCATTTACAAATAAAGCTTAAACATTCTCAAGTTCCATTTACAAATAAAATTTGAACATTCTCAAGTTCGCCTGACTGGTGACAAACAGCAGAAGAGCAGAAAGAAAAGGGAGGGAGGAAGGAGGGCCACTCCCTTTCCAACAAAACTCCCTTTTGAAAAGGCAGTTGCTGCCTTTCCCAAGAGCTGCCTATTTAGTAATAAACACACTGAAGTTGTACTGTAACTAAAATTGGTTTCAGTGTGCAGTTTTTAGATGTCTAGTATTTCTAGTTCACAACAACCTGTCGACCTGAAATGGGGATAATTGTTCATGTTAGCCGATTCACTCAGCCAGGTTGTGACTGCAACATTATGACACATCGCTGCTATTCCTGAAACCCCCTCTCCCGTACACAGCAAAAATATCTGTGGAACCAAGTAACAACTTGTTATGTAGAACACTGAAAAACCAAGTCTCTTGAAGGCTTAATCTCTAAGCCAGAACATTTTAATAAGCAAATCTTGATAGCAATAAATCTCAGCTGGTTCCATGACCTAATAGTTACAATAAAACCTGATCTGTGGAGAGCAGAATTATCGCAAGCTCTGCTTGATAACAAGTATTTAAAGAATCTCTTTAAAATGGGAAGATGCTTATGGCTCACCTTAACAAGAACCTAAAAGCACAATAGCTAACTTCATCTAACTATTGCAGCCTAACAATGCAGTACTGACAAGGCACTGCAGTCTTTAACATTACAAGCCTTAATCGACTGAAAGTTCTCCATTGCTTCAAATTAGGTGCTGTAATGTCTGCCTCAAGTGCATGACCCATACAGCACTAAAGCCCCACTGTTTCCCCCAAAACGTGTATGTCAGATGTCACCTGGTTGACATGAAATTAAGCCCCACATACCATGTAGGGGCTGCTCTTAAAAAATGGAGGGAAGGGGAAGGGGAAGGTTTCTCCCATGTAACAGCTTAAATATTAGTCAGAATTACAGACAGACACTCCTGCCTGCTCAACATTTACAATCTCTCATGAGGGTAGAAGTGTACAGTTCTTTAAGGCAATTTGCTCCCTTTTAAAACAGCTGCTAAAAGAGCAGTAGTCAGCACACATTCCCTATAAAATTAAATCTTACCCAAAGTCAGGTGTTTAGCCTTTCAGAGCAACACAGCCTTTCAGAGCAACACAGAACTGAGATTTCAGGCCAAATGTGATGCAGCTTAGGGAATTTCAGAAAAATCCACCAGAAGCTGATATAGCACGGGTTCCTTGGAATGGACTTGCCCAAGTGCCATGGTAGTTGTTTATACTATCTCCTGAATCCTTCCCAAACCAAAGGGTTTCTTCCCTTCCTTTTAAAAATCCACTTCATGGCAGACTTCAATAGCTTACCGTTGTCTAGGCTTAGAACAAAGAATTCTTTGTTCTCAACTCTGAGAATTTCTCAATCTCCTCCTCTCCATTAAAATGCTGAGCTGTTATTTGTCTCTGTGAGCTGTTCAAGACAAGCAGGTGCTATCCATGATCTGACTCTTGAACTATTCAAGTCAAGAAACAGAGAGCAGTTTCGAAACTTCGTATAAATAACTAATAACTATTCTGCTTACTCTCAAAGTACCTCTTCCGCAGCCTATAAGGCAAAGCTCCAGCCCTTTTCCAGATCAAGGCAAACTCATTCTATCCTAGAAGCAAATTCCCTTCCCTCCTCAAAAATTTATTTCATTGACATATTTTTGTTTTGGTTTTCCGATAAGAGGTTCATATTCTCACTGAATACCCAACTACATCTTTCAGAATTAAACAGTCAAGAAAGGTGCAGTAGCTAGCATCTGATGAACAGCATAAACCCAAAGATTATAACTGTTCCTTGCTTGGAACAACACAGTCACAAATTATTCAGAAGCACAAAGCATCAGTACTCAAAGAAATCCTCCCTCTACCTGCTAACTCATTGAATTAAAAAAAATGAGACAAAAAAACAAACCAAAACAAACAAAAAACCAAAACCAACATCCTCCCAAATGAAACCACCCATCCACTTTAACACTGATTAGGAACTCTTCAGTCGTAAAAGCAATTCTGAGGGGGTTCTGGATCTTGCAATCTCTAAGATGTGATAACAAGTTGTTAAAAAGCCTCCACCTCCTACAGCATCTGAAAGCAAAGCACACTTACGCAAAGGTCTTGTAAAGAGCTTACCCCCCCTCTATGATCCAGACTCCCTCTTGTCTTTAAGAGATACAGTCCTGCAAGGACAGCTGCAAAGATGCCCTCTAGGTATGTTCTGCCACATGAAGGTTACCTTCACAATTCCATTAGTGAGACTGACGGATTGTTTTAGAATTTTAGAACCCAATTTTCCAGGGGCAAACCACCAAAATCATTAAAAAACCAGTTCTGCTACCAATAGCAACAATTCCTGTGTTTTCAAATGCTGGAAAGAGAAGGTAACTTCCAAAATACAGTAAGATCCCTTGTGCTTTCTGAACATGAGTTCAGAAAGAAAGGTAGTAAGTACAAAGTAAACCTTATGTTCAGCCAACAAAGCTGAAGATATCCCACAGAATGACTTGTCTGTAAGAGAAGAAGATGGCTAATTCTATTTCAGGGTCAGATCCGTTCCCCCACAGCCTGAACGCTGTAGCCAATTACACAATTAAGCAGTGAACTTTATCCAAACAAGAACCTCTCTCTTGTGCAAAAAATATTAGTAAGTGCTGGTAGTACTGTAGATCAATCAGCAAAGTGAATACTAAACCTAGCCCATGATCATGTGCGACAGCTTTAAGGATCCTGTAACAAACATGCATTTCCAGGACAGCACAAACTTTGTGTTTGTTGACATGCAAAAGCACCTCAAAACCAACATGGAAGAGTTACCTACCTAAGCCAACACAGAATTCATATGTATGCTGTCTGCAGTTCATACTGTGAGGTTTCTGATGTCATACATGTCAGTTGACAAAATCTTTAATATGTTGTGACATACACCTCACTACATCTATTCATCATAATGCAAGATGAGCATGTTTTGGTTTCATACAGAAAATAATGACTGACAGGGTAGCCTAGTACTTGAGAATGTCTGGTTAAACCTTTCACTGTCACATCTTCCAGTGTATTTCTGAGATAAAGATACAAGGGTTTCTCAAGTTACTAAATTTGTCTCACATGACTTTTATATTTCAAGTATTTTACTTAAGCCTGAAGCTCCTATTAGTTACATCTACAAGTACTCTGGACTTAGATTTCAAGGTTTATACATGTTTCCTTTTAATTGTGCTTGCCAAGGATATTAAACTTAAGCATTCACAGAGATTACTTTGGGCAGGGAGTATTTAATACATCTGTCTAGCTAGACCTAGAGCTCCACTGATTTTGCCTGTAGATGGGTTTAACTGAGACAGAAACAAGTTTAACTGGTTAGGGGTGTTTCTGTGGTCTCCCTCTTCTCTATCTGTGGGTTCATAACACACAGCTCCCACCTGCACAGTGGAGGCAAGTGGAGCCAGGATCTGAGTATGTACCATCACCTCCTTCCTTTAGAAGAAACGAAAGCGTGCAGACACAAAAAGAGGTACTGTGTGCTCCAGACTCTACCAACCTGAACTAAGAATACAGTGCAGGGCATGTGATCAGTGCAAAGACAGTTACTGAAAGACAAGCAGACATAGAAGTCTTTTCCTGATGAAGCAACTCTGCTCAGGCAAGCAAGAAATACAGTGGAATCTATGATCAAGTGCAACTCCCAAGATGTGGGATTTGATACCAGGGACTACAGCAGTCAGAGATATATTTCAACGTAAGTATATGACAGTTCATATATTAGACCACTGATCTCAATCTTTTGAGCTAATTAACCCTATCAACCTTCAAGATTTCTTATGGGCCACAGAACTTTGTAATATGAATATCTAAACTGAGTGCCTTTTTTTCTTTTTCATCCTTTCCATGGACCACAGCTTTAAAATCCCAGTGTTCAGAGTCAGCTCTATCAAAACAAGTCCTCTTATAAAGTATGAATATGCTAATACACAAATCCAGTTATGAGAAAACTAACTACTGGGATTACAGTCTTGCCTGGATTATCCAGCTTTTGGGAGGAAAGAGTAAGAAAGCTGATCACTCAAAACCATTACGGATCTAAACTTCTAGACCATGAATGACTATGACCTGAAATAAGAATGCTACCTGAGGAGGACATGCTTTATTCTTCTTACGTACACAAACACAGGGCACTGAAAACACGCATGTTCATCACTAGCATCAGTCACAAGAAATCACTGATGCAGAACTGAAATTTCATTCTAAGTGACAGAGCCAATCCTCACAAAAGGCACTACCAGGAGACAAAAAAAGACCATTACAGCTTGGATGTAAAAAGCACCCCTCCTAAACCCCTCCTGAGCACCTTTTAAAGCTTGCATTTCTTCTGAACTGGGGCACCAGCACTCAGATGACGCAATCCCTAAAAAATGATGAGTCTGCTTCTGTGAAGAAATCACTTGAGCATCACAGTTCAAAATGCAAAAAAAACCCCCAACTTCCACAAAACACAAACCCACTCTCACATGTTCTCGAATTATTCACACTGTCAGATGTATGGAAAATAGTTTACCTGCATATTTTGTGGTGTTTGATTCATCCATGGACCAGAAGCAGTGATCAAAGGCAAACACCTGTAGAAGCATATAAAAAGACAAATTAGGAACTCTGGTTACACAGCACATCTCTTAAAGCAGTACAATCTGTGACTCTTGAATTGCAGTTAGACTGCACTGTTTTCTATGGATCCTAAATCAGAAATGTAAAAAGGCTTCCATATGCAAAAATACTTCTGGGAAATCTTGAGAGTCACAGAACTGCAATACTTATTTTCTATCTGCATTATTCACAATACTGCTCACTGAATCTCTTAATATAGACTTGAAAACTCAGCCAAAACCTAGTAATTATCTCTACTCTTCTCTAGCACTAGGCTGACAAAAGTTTCTGCCAGCAGTAATGAAACAGCACCAAAAGGACTCAATATACAGAACATGATGACTATTTAGCAGACACCAATACAAGACATACAAAAGTTCTAGCATAGGTTGGACTTCTAAGGCTCAAAGAAGAACATTACAAGTCTTAAAGAGTAAATAAGCACTAGGTTATCTGCTTAAACTGAGAGTATAGTACTGGATCTCACTAGAGGAAAGCTCAAAACTTACAAATAGAAAAATGTAGCTCTATCAGACAAACAAGGTATCAGAGCCTGCTTTACTGAAAAGACTTAATATCACTGCAGTCAGGAGTTACAGCTGGGTAGAAATCAAATGAGATTCAATATTGTGCTCAGTGGACTTCTGGACCAGGAAGAGCGTCCTGTAAAAACGCTTAACATGCTGGGATTTGATCCAAGTTACTTTTTCTGCACATCTGAGAACATCATGGTATGGACATTTAACACTGTTGTTTTGACAGCTTTATATTGCCACAAACATACCTTAAGCTGAAACTCATTTTCCACATTTTACCATGGTGAACTGACTGTGGATGTGTAAAT
The DNA here is from genome assembly GCA_024733675.1 of Psilopsiagon aymara. Lineage (NCBI taxonomy): Eukaryota > Metazoa > Chordata > Aves > Psittaciformes > Psittacidae > Psilopsiagon > Psilopsiagon aymara. The sequence goes on along the minus strand of JANRGW010032138.1, from coordinate 12,135 downwards.
TATACAAATTCTTTTTCTCTTCCCTTTGAGATCCGAAGAGGACGGGAAACAACCCAAACAACCTTCTTTGTTGAAACTTTGCATGAGCCAAGATTTTCTCTGCCTGGTCTTCCAACAGCTGATCTCCTTAGTGAGACAAGCCATGAAGGTTAACATAAAGAAAGAACCACAGGCTCTATTGGCAGAAACACCAAATTCCCTGTGAGACAAACCCAGAAGTGCAGAAGAAGATGGATCATATACTTTTGGCTTTTGGAAATGTAGAACATCTTGGATTCCCTGCAATTGCAGAATTACTACAGCATCTGATCTACAGATATAATGTAACCTAATTCTTCCCAAAATGTCTGTTGCTGCAAGTATTTCAGAAGGATTAAACCAGGTAGAACAGTAACCTCGCCTCCTTCCCTTTCCCCCAGCATAATGCAAAACACATCAAATGGCCCAAGAGAAGACTCCATACTGAGACAATGCTTAGTCCACAAGAAGAAAAAGAGTTCTGGAATTCCCTTCTGAAGAGAAAACAAACAAACCCATAATAACAATCTAACAGGGAGGTCTAAGTCACTTACTGTAGCACAAATAGAATGAGACAACTTCTTGAGTTAGGACGTTCCCTGATGTGGCAGAGTTAAAGATGTAGCTTTGCTATTGAACTATAAGCAAAATGCAGCAGTTACCTCTTCTCCACATAAGTAGGGGCTTAAATTACTTCTGCGTGTTTGTTTGTTGTGCTTCAGATCTAAGTGTAAAGAACTGTCAATAAGAATGCTCTCACCCTTCTCCGAACTTTTATAATCCAAAACCTACTGTTTCTCTTCTCACACTCCACTTGTATGAACTTTTCTTCACAAGACTTGGTAACAATATCTATCTCCAGTGAATCACGCTGCCCAGTTAAGAATTAGCCAGCTACAAATACTCTTGTGCAATGACTTAAATGTCAATGCAGCAGTACTGTAGGCCTATTTAATCTGTTGTCCTATGCATTTTCCCCTTGGTTAACATGGAAAATCATGACAGGATTATTCAACGACTCCTAATTTAAACACTGAGACTTTAAAAAACTCAAATACGTGCTTTCAGCCAAGCATTTCTCATAAAGAAGCAGCTTTTATTTGGTTGTTGTTTTTTTGAGGTTTTTTTTTAACAGTAAAAACTGGTCAGACTGATTTTTGAAGGTTCAAAAATGACTATGCAAGACAAAGACAAAAATTCTGTCTCACGACAAAACCAAACTAAATACAGCATTTTAGTATATTTTCATACATAAAAAGCCAGGGCATGGACTTGGCCTACATATAAAACTTGCTCTGGAAATTTGCCAAATCCTTCTAGCAGAAGTAACAAGATTACTTCAAAATAAAAAAGCATCAGACAAAAAAGTGGGAACTGCTGGGGCATCACTATTTGCAAAACGTGTACCGCAGCTGCAGTAAAAATCACTTCTCCATTAAAACAGGCGGGCAAACATTTCAAAATTGTTTTGATCAGCAGTGACAAAACAGCAATCTTGAACATTCCCAGCACTGAAAATTTAAGAAAGTGCCTAATCAAAGCCATTTTCAGGACAACTCAGACCTTTGGGAAAACAGAATCCAAAAGCAAGAATTAACAGAGTAAGAAGGCATAAAAGAACAAGAAACTTGGCCCCAATCAGTAAGGCACATACCTAATGAAGGCATTTCACAGGAAATGCCTGTAGGGCAATGTTCTACCTGAAAAGCGACCCCTTTGATCATCTTTTCTGTTCAAAAATGACTCACTAGTTTTTATTTTCCTGACTTCCAGTGCAGGAACTGCAGGACATGCAGCCACAAGAGCAGCACACAAGCACACTCGGGATCAAGATACAGAGTCTAAGCTATGACAGAAAAGAAAAAACCTTCATCATCCTTGGTGCTCCCTTCCTTCTTCCTTTTTTGCTGATTATTATTCCTTGAAAATAAAAAGGCTGGGTATCACTTTTTCTTTCAATAAGAGTATTCTCTCCAAGATCTATTTCCTTGAAGAACGTATTAAACCTCCTGCCAATATAACTATCAAAGCTATGAGGAGTTCTGATAATGCTGAAGTCTCAGACTGAGTGGCCAATACTCACACTGGGAATTACTAGGCACTGAAAAATGCCTTCTCAGCTTTTTGAAGAAAGCAAAAAACTTTACCAACTTCTATATCTAATCTATACCAAAACTACTATTGAAACATATTTGGACAGAAAGATATGTGACACACAAACAGAACTTTCTATATTTCAAGCTCTCTCCCTGAATTAGCTATTAACTACATTTTGGAAAATCTATTCCATTTAGGTGTTTTAATATCAAAAGAAAAAAAGGCAAATATTTTTGTTTGAAATTCAAAGTTTAAAGTTGCTACCTCTATCTCCACTGAGATTTCCTGAACTTAGTTATTCTTCTAAGCATTTTGAATAAGCCTCTGACTATATGGGCAAGTATTTCTACTTTCCTACTACTCTGATGTCAATTCCATAGCCACTGAAGCAGGAAGCTTAACGTATTTTCAGAAGGTAAGCAAAATGGGGAAACCACAAAAAACAGGCACAGACCTACTTCAAGTGTCTACACAGGTTGGCGTTCAACCACAAGCAGACATAAGTTCACACAGCTGTTGGCCAGTTCTCACAACCAAACCCAAAATTATTCTGGGCTTTTAAATCACGGAGAAAACAAGCCTTAAAAATTGTCTGATTTTTCCAAGATTCTATACCTCATGCCTCATCCTAGCATCTAAAGAGAAAGCTAGATAAAAGGAAGCTGCCAAGAACCTGCCCCAGTAGGGTAGTAGCTTCTAAGCCAAACATTTTGAGTGGAGCAAAGGGACAAACTGGTGGGGTTTTTTCCTAACTCTATTATTCCAGCACTTGAAACTGCACAGTACTTCCAGTCTGAGTAGTATGGCAGCTGTAAAAAACCTTGGACATTGCATTTTAGACATCTAGAACTAGTCAAGTAACACAGCTACAAACCATAGAACACAACTCACCAGGACAGACCTTGCACAACTGAAGTCCATAGTAAAAATAAGTATACAAGGTTGAGCATGTACTCATTGTATGTTCATTGTAAGCATTTTAACTCCCAAGCATTACATCACAAGCATAAAAAAGGAATGTTATGAGAAAGAATTAGCCAGTAAGTGCTAGATCCTGGTACTACTGTATCCAGTGTCAGCGTAAGTGGGCACACTACCCTATGTAATAGTTACATAGGCCAATTTTACATTATAGAGACCAATACTCAAAGTGTTATTAACTCTTAGAAATCAAATAAAAGAATTGTTAGGGTAACCCAAAAGCTTAAGTAAACGAAAGATCTAGGACTTTGATTCAGATTTCTTCAGCAAACATCTACAGCATTTTAAGACAGCTGTAAGCTTCTATTTTGCTAAGGAGGCAGCTAGAGGTTACAGCTTCCATAGCAAAACTGTGATGCAGGTCCATGCACCCACTGTATCAGGGAAAAATCTGGAGTTTTGTTTCAAATTCACCTGTACCTGTGGCTTTCAATGACATTTCAGGTTTTAAACTAGAAGACACATTGTACCTGACCAATAAACAGCATTAACTTCTCACAGAAAAGACAGCCATGGGGTGGTCACATTTTAAACAGCAAAAACAATATTTTGCAGGACTTGCTTTTATTAAAGCCCCTAATCAATGGCTTGAATTAATGATTTTAAGAGTTTACACCCACTGAAGTACACTTACGAGAACTATTTACAGCTAACGAGCGCCATATCCAACATTAACTGCTTACCAGATTAAGCCAAATTACATAATTAGTTTAAAAAGGAATCTAATTTCACATTCATTATTCATTGTTTTGAAGCCTAATCCTCAGTACAGACTAGACAGAGTCTGGGACTTCCGGTATTTAGCAACACACTGCCCAAACTGAACATAATCCCTAACATATGGTCTATGTAGCCATAAAATATTGCAAATGCACAGCTAAGGTTTAATAGACTTTTCCATCTGATCAATAAGTGGCAAATTAATCACGTTTTGTGTTTCTACAGAAATGACAAACACAAGACCTACCACAGGCCTAAAGAAGCAGGAGCAGAAAACCTGAAGTTAGCCAAGGGAACAGCTCACAAATCTCAGTTCAGAACAGCCATTTAGCCTTTGTCACAAACTTACAGGAAAAGCCCAAGTAATATACTTAAACACAAGGTTTGTAGATACAGCAAAACACCCTAACATCCTTTTATAACTTTTCCTACCAGTGCTTTAGAGCTACCAGGTTGAACTGGGATTACAGGTCATCCACGACAGATGATGAACTGACTCATTAAAGAAACTTCCAAAAGTTATGAAAATTTTTAAAAAATCTTGGTTTGAAGATCAACTACAGGCAGCACCCTAAAAACCGTATAAATCAAGAAACATTCAATCTCATATCTTTAAAACCAATGTCTACTTCCACTGGTAGTGAGAGCCACCTTCCATCTCAAAGTGATCAACATTTCATACAACATCATAAGTTTAGGTATTATAGGATGTTAATGAGCATCTAACTATACCTAGCACTACTGCTGCCATCATGGCATATATCCACAAGCTGTAGCTGTAATGTTTTTGTCCAAGAAATGCAAGGTTATAATTAAGCTTTCACAGAATGTCAAGAATAACTTTATCCGCCTGTAATGGAACACAAATCATAGAATCATGGATGGAGCATTCACAACTTCCCTGGGCAACCCATTCCAGTGCCTCACCACCCTCACAGTAAAGAATTTCTTCCTCATATCCAATCTAAACTTCCCCTGTTTAAGTTTGAACCTGTACAGAAAATGAATGCTCTTGTAAAAAAAAATTTTTGTGAAATTACAACAACAGAAAGGAGGGGGTTTTTTGCATTTAAAAAAAATAACAATGACGAATCTCTTTTGTATTAAATAGTAAATTTGATTAATAGAACTTTATCAAATGCTTTCACAATTTTTGAGAAACTATGAAAAAAGAAAAACAGGTCCATAATTTAAAGAAATTTACTCAAGAGTCGGGGGATGAGGCAGAAATCAATACAGCTTTCCATTTTAAAATGTACTATCAGTGTTATTAATTGGCAACTGCTGTGACCTTAAATTCCATATTTTTGTTTGCTTTTTTTTTCTTTTCAAATACAATTATTTCAGTTCATGTTAAAATAGTCTGCTCCATTTCCCCTGCCTATTGGGAACAAGATACCTCACTACTGAGAAGCTGTTCTCTTATGACACTTAAAAAAACAATCAAAACAATAGATATTTATTTATATATATACACACAAATATAGAATAGCTGCTTGAACCATAAAGTACATAAATATCTATACAAGACAGATATATAGATCATTATGCCTCCCAATTTCTATTCCCAAAAGGCCTACACAGAATGCTCTGCTGAACCTGCAGAACTCAGATTTGCATATACTGTTTCTTGAAGATCACAAATGAAAGAAAATAATATGATGTAACGCAATAGCTCATTCAGAGCAAACTATAGCTTTCTACCATAAAAAGTACCATCCAACAGAAAGGATAAAATTATCATTAAATTTCTGAAGCAAAATACCAATACAGCATTTTGCAAATGCTGACATTACATAGTTCTCACAGTCTTTATTTTAAATTTTAAGCACAACTGTATGCAGTTAAATGTTTGACACATCATATGTATTTACTCTTCCTAATGTTTTTATGAATGCATTAAGATCCTGGTTTGTCCTGGTCATAGCTTTAGTAAGTTATGCTTTGCCTGCATGTCAGTTGGATTAAACTGTATTCTTCTGGAATTATAAAGTCTTTAACTTAAAAGTATGAGGAATAGATTTTTTTCATGTATTTTCATTTATCAAAGCTGTGTTCGATCACATACTACAGCAATATGCCCAACACTTCTACATTGCTCAACACCTGCAAGCGGGTACAAATGCAAAAAGAGACAAAACACTTACCTTCGGTGGTTTTCTAGATGATTGGCAAAAAAATCAGTGACAATGATGAGAAGTACGAATACACCATTCACATAAAGGGAAGGGAGCAAAGAAAAAGAAAAGAAACAAAGTCAGTGTACATCATTACTGTCATCTGAACTTTTTTCTAATCCACAGTGTATTTAAGAATAATCAAACCATAAGGTATTGTATGATGCATCACAGATTTTTAAAGCATTTAAGTAACTACTTTACTAATACAGACCTACATGAAAAAAAAAGGAAAATATCAGATTCCTTGTAAGTATAACAATCTAACAGCAGTCAGTTCTAGAAGGAAGACAACCATCCGTTTTGTCAAAGCCAAACCACAGCTCATGCTTGTTTCTTCACCCAGGATGAAGGTCCACTGACTTCAGCAATGCTACACATGCAAGACCAAGGTGAGAGTCAAGTGTTTGTTACAGAGATCATAGAATTGTGAAGAAAAATAAACCTGTGTTTTGTTTTCCTAGCCACAGAACGCCTGCACAGAGCACAGGAAGCCAACAAATAAACACCATTACTCGTTATACACAACCCCAATAAGTGCAGTCAGAAATAAAACAGAAATGACAGACCCCCAAACTAGAAACACCATCTCAGAGTACTTCAACTTAAATGCTTTTATGCTTTGCTGTCAGCCATAAGACCACACAGTAAATTAAATCACCTTGGGTTTTTCTGGAGGGATGGGTTTCAAGTGAGATTGCTTCCCTGTCTCGCTATATAGCCCCGTGCTCGCTAATACTAATGCAAGAGAGAAGGTGAAAACATGGTGCAGAATTAGACTGACTTTGGCCATTCATGAAAACTACAACCTTAGGCATATGCCCAAATTATGTACGGAAAAAGGCCTGAAAGTAATACACAGAAGAAATTTCCACTTGCTCTTCACATCAAGGAAAAAAAAAAAAACCAACCAAAAAACAAAACAACAAAACATACAAACATGGATGGATAGGAAAAAACAACCAGTAAGGGCATCTGACAAAGCACAACCAGAGAACATGGTAAGGTTTCTAAGACACAGATATGGATGAAAGGTCTCTCTCTTACCCAGCAAATGACATGCTACACAAAATTCAAAGCTATCAAGGGGCTACAGTCTCAATGCAGAAATGCATGGGACAAAGGCATGCTTTCGTACACCAGACTGCACATACTGACTCCACCAACTTTGAGGGAGAACACACTGAGCAGTTTTCTTAGCAACCCACAATACAACAGCTCAGCAAAAGAAGCTGAAGAGACAGAAATTGTCAAATGTATCTTACGCAATCTTTTCTGCCTAGTCTCAGCAGCTACCTTAGATGACATGTCTGCCCAAACCAGAAGTTACATAGCTGGTACATGGTATTGGTATAACGCAAACACACTTCGCCTCTGCGCCAAACCACTCATTTCACCTGTACCCTTTCATTAACAGCGGCTACACAGGCTCAGTTCATCACTAGTTCTTGTCCAGGTGCCTCAGAACTTGTGCAGAACGCATCGCTCTCTAACTGAAAAATACATTTAGCTGTACCTTGAATATTTTTCACTCGAATACATTTTCTGATGTGATGAAATGTTATCAGCTTGTCCAGCCAGAGGCCCAGCACAAACTCTAAACTTCCAATTCCTTCAAAGCAAGCCATTCAAAAATTTTTTATAAAGCTTTTAAATACACTCGTATCTTGAAAAATAATTCCAGAATACATTAGCTTTCCTAGCAAACTCCTGATAGACTGCTGTACAGGTTCAGCAGACACCCAAAACAGTTTAATTGAAGTAAAAACCAACAGAAAATGTATCAACTGTATTTTTTTCTGAGATCATGCTTATAAGCCCCAATTGCAAAAGGTACAGAACATCACTGAAATAAACAAATGGTTTGACACATTTCTTAAGGTATTTACTCAAGCAATATAAGCCACTTTTAAGAGGTTTCATCTTATTTTCATCTGATGCCCATTTTAAGAAAAGCATAATAGTAATTTTCAAACCTCTGGTGCATATCAGAGCTTCCCAGTTGAAAGCAAGATGTTTACCCCTGGTCCTCTGAACTTCAAAGCAAGAGGAGCTGCAGCTTCCTACCATGTTTGACATTCTACTGCTCTGAGCTCTTTGGCTATTAAGACCAAACTAGCAACTCCACAAGTCACCTGCTAGCATCACCAGCAGCAAAATGCTCAAGGGCCTCTGGACTAAGTCAGCTATACTGGCTCTATACAAGATAGAATTTCTTAAGCTATTTGGAAATTCCAGCTAGCCAACTCACTGTAACCATTATCCTGGCAGTGATTCAGACGAAGATACTCCAAAAATACTTTCTTCAAAGGACTCAGACTAATAAATAAAGAACTGTTTACAGTTTACCAGAAATCACATCTGTAGCAGCTTAAAGATGTGCTATAAAACCTACATTAGCATCCATCAATTTTTTATAGAAATTTGTTTTGTTTTAATATGTGCTTCACGGTTTCTTTCCTTCCCCATAAACCAGAAACTTTCAGCTTCATATGTAAGTGAATTTATCTCATTTTTACCAAACGCTGACTATAAGACTGCGGTGATTCCATGTCACCAGTAAAATATCAGTAAATATCTAGTAAAATATCACCAGAATGATTTTATAACTTCACTGAGCAGTAAGTATGCCCACTGCAGATACCTACTCAGGCTTTATCCTTTACAACAGTACTAAGCCTCTCCTGTCCTGCTTGGCTAACACGCATTGAGATCACAGAGTGTAGCTACATCAAATTTTCATCCAGAAGCAGAAAACTGATTTCTAGAAAGCTTTGTGCTAATGCAAACTTTTTTTTTTTTCCCTGTTGTCTCTTGCTAAAACTAAACTCCTAACGCTTCTCACCTTTGGTAAGAGAAGTGATCCACAGTGTCAGTTCTTATGTTCTATGCTAACCTGTAAGAAATCTTCCTGTCTATATCCACATTTTCCCTCTACCATTTACCCATCACATCTGACAGCATAAAATGAGAAGCTTGTGCTTCGCTAGCAGATTAACAGCAGCAAAGGTTAGTTCTTCTTTCCTTAACTACCCACACTATTTCACAGCAGTCTCCCTTCTTCGTACAAAAAGTTGATGTAAGTTGGCATTACATATTCTGACTAGAAAACTAGTCACATGCAATAGGAAGCAACAGGAGACACGCTTGCACTATGAGCACCCAAAACTATACAATACTGTCCTCTTAAAGATTTAATCGTTTTCAGATCCACACTTGATTTTTTGTCCCATAACAAGTGTTGACAAAATGTCACTTCTACCAGTAGGAAAAACATTTTATATACCAAAAACCTGAAAGAACTACTTTTTCCTCCCTATTCCATATACTGGGGTTTATCACCCCACTCATTCCCAGTCAAGAAAGTCACTTTCAGCAGGGACAAGGTATGTTTAAGAACAAGACTGTAGGTGTAAAACCAGGCACTCCACATTGAAGGAGACAGAGGAACAAGGCATCTTTGAAAAACAGGTCTGAAGATTTTCTGGAACAACATCCTCCTAGTCCAATTCATCTCCAATTTGGCTGCACTGAGCAGCCAAGTAGGTCACAATTGTACTATAATTATTCCACATTCTGGAAAGTATTCGGTGGATTCTTTTCCTTTCTCACAATTAGTTAATGAAGATGAAGCAATCATAGGCAGCTATGTTAAGTAACCACACATAGTATCTATAGCAGATGACGAATGATCCACATGGCTTTGCAGCTTGCTCTTCTAAGCTGACCACACCAGAAATTACCATCTAAGACACTGACTTTGAAATACCTTTTTGCTCTTGTCACATGCGCAACCACAGCAAATTTACGGTACTCCCTGTTTTCCCAAATACATAACTAAGTGTTTATTTGTGGTGGCTACATAGTCACTGATGTGCTCCTCAGGATCACTGATCAAAACAGTTATTACAAGCAACTACCAAAATATTGGAAAAGGGACAGGAGTCCTCAAGTTTTTATATGATGAGCTGAAAAAAAGTCTTCCTTCTCTCTGCTGTAAGCAGAAAGATGAACAAATTAAAAGATCTGTCTGATAATGATAATACTCTTTTGCATTCCAGCACAGCTGGAATCTAAGGCCTGATGTTCAAACCAAATATTGTAGCATTTTTTGAGCATTTTTTTGTTTGTTGCTTTTTAACTAAGGCTGCCTTACAACTCAGGCTAATAAAGTAACCAGCAGTGTGTGCTTGCCTTGCAGAGTGCAAGGGAACAACCAGTGGTAGGACTATCATAATAAGCAGTGTTCCTTGCTTTTCTTAAGTAAATGCATTGCCTGTTTAACATGTACACAAGGCTTTCAGAGCAGTTGCGGCAGACACTCAGCGCTCCAAACTATAAACAGTGTAAATTATGTAAAAGCAAAGAGATTATGCTTCTCCTACCCTCACAGGAAGATCAAGCAGTTCTAACACTCTCCCTTGTCTCATGGTTTATCACTGCAGGCTGTTACTTGCAGGCTTGATACTAAGCATCTTAAAAAAGCATGCCTATATATTATTAATGGACACTCTACTACTTAACAAAAGCACCTATCTAGAAAAAGATCGAAGTCTGCCACAGTAACAGTTTAAGTTGATCAGGTACTGCAAAGTACTGGCAGTACACCGTTTTCTCGACAAAGAACACAGAAAAAGCACATTTATTTGCCCGGTTTTCCCCTCTCTTTTCTAAATGCATAAGAACATCAAAGGAAATGTCAGGGGCAATGCCCCTTAAGGGAATAGTGTCCCATCTTTGTGCATGGCTGGGGCATCTCCTGTAGAGCTCAGTAATGAAGCTGGCATCACAAATCGATACTAGGATTCCTGGAAGAGTTACTTTACATACCAAATGAGCACATATACATACACAAATATAGATAATTAGTTATTTTATATTCTTGCATAAAGTGGGCAGCACATGCGCTGTTGCATGTGTTTAATCTTCCTAGCCAGCAAAAGTCTCTTTACAGACATGAAAAATAATCCTTTGAAGAACAGCAAAGGAAAAACATTTTAACAGGTAAAACCATTTGAGCAAGTCCCTGCATAATAAGGCAGAAGCTTATCATAATCAGAAAGACCATTAGAAACAGATGCACACTGTAAAAATATATTGCCCTCTCAGCTGCAGGGAACGCTGTATGAAAAAGCTGTGCCACTCACTGTAAACCTACCAAATGCAAAGAGAGAAAAGACAGACAGTGAAATCAAAATGACAACTACTGCCAAGCAAATTACACAAAATAGACATTACAGTAGCAGAATGACCTCCATGACCCAAAAGAAACCTAGAAAATGCCTGCATATTCCACCGTAACACAGTTCCACTCCAAGAATGTAAGTCCATTCACTAAGGCAGTGGTGAACTACCCACAAAAAAAAAAAAAGCAAAGCGCACCACAGGCTATGAAACCAACACAAGCTCATTAAAATAAGTTAGAGTCATCATATTCTGACATTTACAAGATGGAAAACAAAGTGACAACTGCCCTGGAACACCACTAGTCCTTAAATTACCTTCACTCCCAAGTTCTGACTATTTTTCCTGCCCAAGGCATTATTATTCCCATGCCAGCAATCTGTTGAAGTTCAAGCTCTTCTAATCTTTACACTGAAGCCTTGGTATTCATGTCAAAACAACTTCTACCGACTCCCCCATAAAGGCCTGATACCTGTCCTACATGTAACAGCATGCCACTTTGTGAACAGCCATCAGCTTCAGAGAACAGTTACCATCAGGAGATTAGCCTATCACTTTGCTAGAAAATTCACCAAAAGAAAAATCTGTTAATTTTTAATTTGCTTTACTGAAAAAGTAAAAAATTACTAAAATTGTCACTCCAGTCTTCAATAAGAGCTCTAGGAGAGGATCTGGTTCGTGACCATCTTAAGAACCTGAACAAGTCCATGGGACCTGATGAAATCCATCCACGGGTGCCGAAGGAGCTGCAAATGAAGTTGCTAAGCCACTGTCCATCATATCTGAAAAATTATGGCAGTCAGGTGAAGTTTCCGATGACTGGAAAAAGGGAAATATAACCCCCATTTTCAAAGAAAGGGAAAATGGATGACCCAGAGAATTACAGAGCAGTCAGTCTCACCTCTGTGCCTGGCAAAATCTTGGAGCAGATTCTCCTGGAAGGCATGCTGAGGCACAT
>JANRGW010032137.1:23653-36726 GCA_024733675.1 Psilopsiagon aymara | reverse complement strand
ACTTGTTCCAGCAGTTCCATGTCCTCCTTACATTGAGGACACCAGAACTGTACATAGTACTTCAAGTGAGGTCTCACGAGAGCAGAGTAGAGGGGCAGGATCGCTTCCCTTGACCTGCTGGTCACGCTCCTTTTGATGCAGCCTAAGATAAGGTTGGCTTTCTGGACTGAGAGACCATGCTGCCGGCTCATGTTAATTTTCCCATTGATGAACACCCCCAAGTCCTTCTCCACAGGGCTGCTCTGAATCTCTTCTCTGCCCAACCTGTAGCTGTGACTGGGATTGCTCCAACCCAGGTGTAGGAACTTGCACTTGGCTTGAACCTCATGAGGTTGGCATTGACTCACCTCTCAAGCATGTCAAGATCCCTCTGGATGGCATTCCTTTCCTTCAGTGTATCAATTGAACCACCCAGCTTGGTGTCATTGTCAATCTTGCTGAGGGTGCACTCAATCCCGTTGTCCAAGTTACTGGCAAAGATGCTGAATAGCATCAGTCCCAACAGTGATCCCTGAGGAACACCACTTGTTACTGGGTCTCCAGTTGGACATTGAGCCATTGAGCACATCTCTCTGTGTGCTGCCATCTGCATGCGGCCAATTCCTTATCTGTCAGATGGTCCATTCATCAAATTGATGGATGACCTTGTCTCTTTGGTTTAGAGACAAAAATGTCTTATGAGACAGTGTCAAAAGCTTTGCACAAGTCCAGGTAGGTGATGTCAACTGCTCTGTTCCTATCCGTCAGTTCTAGAGCCCCATCACAGAAAGACACCATGGTGGCCTGGCAAGATTTGCCCTTAATGATGCCATGTCACAGTCCACACATAGCTACAGATGGGTAAAACAAATGAATTTCCTTCCAGTTTATTCCAAAAAATTGTGTGCATAAATTTGAATGTGCGAAGTTACCCAAGTTGCCAAGCATAGGGAACTGCATCCCTTGTCACAACCTGGGTGACAACCAGGCCTTCATGACCCTGAGTTGAGGTAGTGTTTGTGACTAAAAGCTCCTGAGATGTTGGGTCCCCTTGATATGATCAAACCATACCTGAGCATGAAAAACCCTGCTGCTGATGCTACTCTCATTCAAAAAGGCAGAGAAGGAAGCAATGTTTGCCTCTTTCATAGCAGCTTGGCAGCTACTTGCAACTCCTCCCTAGGAAGTGACAGCTTTGGGTTCAGCTGTTTCTGTAGTCTGTCTCCCACTTTCCAGAAATATCCCGAATTCACAAACTGGGAAAATAGTCAGGCTGGACTTGGACTCTGGACTAGCTTTGCTGCAAAGAAGTACAAGATCAAATGATGGCCAAGCAAAACCAACATAACTCTATAGTTTAGCATCAGTGGTAATTTCCAGAGTTATTTCTGCAGCTATTCAGCCCTGGGCCAAATGCTTTAGCTACAAGGTTGTCATGCTAAAGTCAGGTTCAACTGCTCTGTTTCAACAAGACCAAGACTAGCTGAGATCAATGCAGAATCCCAGAAGAGCATTTGCTGCTTTGAATGTCAGACAGGTGGAAGTGTCTGTGGGTCAAATACACTTGTAAAGGAAAGAGAGAGAAAAGAAAGCATCTAGATATATGCCTTGGCATTCACTATGGGGAGGTCCAGTAATTCACTACTCTGCATATGCTCTTTCTTTCTGGGTCATTCTTCAGAGAACAGCTTGTCAGTTGACTCCCTGAATTAAATTACCCAGCTGTCAGCGCACACACAACTTTTAGGGGTGTACTAGAATGAGACATAGAATCTGACCTAGATCTATTGTGTTTCTAATTGCAACCAACAACTAGGAAATAATGATAAGAGCAAAGCATAGAGATACTGCTTCAGAGTACCCTCACATCCAGTACTGGAAATGCTTAAGTGTTCTTCTATCCGAGATACAGGATTTAGAAGTTTGCAGAAATGTTTCAGATTGCTCTCAACAGTTGAGACAAAAAAATCTGTTACCCTAAGAATCCTTAGGGTAAGCAAGCCCTACACTCCACGCGACACCTAGAACCTCAATTTTATACCCTCTTCCTCCTCTATGCAAGAGATGTTGCCTTCTGAGATTCTATTAAAATGGGCTACATCACTCTAGCAGTCTGATTTCAGTGGGTTCTATGCAGGGGGTTTGTGCCACTGAGATACACACTGTAGAGTTTTGATAACGGTAGGGAAGTGTTTCAGGAAATCACAGGCTACAGTTTTGGAAGCTCAAGGCAGTGGAAGCTTTTGATAACAATGAGGAAAAAGCTCATTTTTCCTTCTTACTCTCTTGGCTGGGGGCAAATGCAACCCATGTGGCACTGAGCTTGTCAATTTCCACTTGCTATCCAGGAGTCACAGTTGTAAGCCATCTTGTCACAATATTCATTTGTTGATCACTTTGGTAGGTCACTTTTGGTAGGCAGTTCAGCCTGTTGTTTCTGCTGCACATACCGGAGATGAAATAATTAAGATTCTATTGTAATAACAATAATCATCAACCCCACCGCTAAGTTAAAGTGTGAGGAAGCAGGTCTTGCTACACTAAACTATTATGCAGTCTGAGCTGGCTTAGCCTGTCACTGACTTTCAGCTGATTTTTGGTGGGTCATCTATCACAGCAATAGGAGCTATATATCCTTTATGCAGATTAACATCAGATTATAGTTTTTTTGCAGATTAACCTTGCTCAGTAAACTGTTCTTGGCCTTCTGCCCTGTGTTTGAAGGACACCTAGCTAACGGGTGCCCGATTCAGCAACTGAGGTTTCCAAGCAGGATTGCAATTGGGTCAGCATTTCTGTTTTCAGGCAGAATTTGATCATACTGGGTAATGTAGGAGGGGGTTGCCCTTCACTGCTTTCCCATGGTGCAGTGATTAACAATCAGTTAATGACAGTACAATGATAATCCCTTCAGCAGGTAAGTAGGCCAAATTCAGTATTGAATTTCTGTATCTCTTACATCTCTTTCTAATTGTTAATAAAAAACCCAAACAAGAGCCCAATAAAAATTTTTAGATGCTTTTGTAATTGTTAACGTTCTTGAAGGAAGAATGATAAAGCTGTGTTTAGGCATAACTTAAGGCTCCTCCATTTATGCGTTTGAAAACTGCCTGATTCAAGGCTGTCTGTAATACCCACCCTTGTTGCATTTCAGGGCTGACTAGTAAGTTCAGTACTGTAGCAATGTATGTGTCTAAATGTCAGATCTGGCTGGGATTTTAGATAGGAGAACAAGAGCAGCTACCTCTTTGAAAGCAAGAAAGCGCCAGTGATTTAAAAGGAGGCTGTAACTGTGAAAGGAGACTGTATTGAAATGGCATGAAACCAAACCTGCCTTGTAAGAGGTATAAAGTCAGATCTGTAGGTCATTCACTAATATCAGAAGAGCTGTGTGCTTACTTTTGTGAGAATATAGCTTATAAAAACACATTACAGTTTGGACTTGATTTTCCTGCATGGTTGATCTTAACTTTTTTTTTTTTTTTACGGTCAATGCTGGCTTGCATTGACTGTAAAATTAGGTCAATTGCTTTGTGGTATCCTGGTGGAATTCACTGTGTACCATGTGTTCGTCTGATGACCTTCATCTCTGTTAACTATGAAGACTGAGTAACAGAACCACAGAGCTAACTACATTAATTTCTGCATCTTAAAGTAAGATTTAACAGGGCTGCGACAAAGGTTTATATTTCATTCCTAACATGACTTTAAAAGAAACACAAAATAGACTTTCTTTTTCTCCCACTGGGTTTTAAAAAGCTAAGCATTCGAAAGGTGCAAGAGATACTTGGATGGCACATGAGCTAAATGTGAACTGGTGTAAAAAAAAAAAAATCTAGTTACATCACTTCATAGCTGATTATTGAAGTTTTCCTTGCTTCCCTTCAGAGGCTGATGGGTCTGATGTAGGGAGCAATTCTTGTGTATTTAAATTCTTTAATTGTAAGTGTAACTCCTCATTTTGCATTCCTAATGGGCACCAGTGGTTTTGTTTAAAATATACTCTGAAGAGAAAATAGATTTCATAGAATCATAGAAGGGTTTGAGCTGGCAGGGACATTAAAGATCATATAGTTCCAAACCCCCTGTCACTGGCATGGACACTTTCCACTAGACCAGGCTGCTCCAAGCCCTCTTACTCGGGGTCCAACCTGGCCTTGAACACTTCCAGGAATGGGGCAACCGTAACTTCTTTGGGCAACCTATTCCAGTGTCTCACCACCCTTACTGTGAGGCTTTTCTTCCTCATACATTATCTAAATCTGCCTTCTTTCAGTTTAAAGCCATTCACCCTTGTCCTGTCACTACATGCACTTTTAAAATTCCCTCTCCACCTTTCTTTAGGTACTAGGAGACTGCTTTAATGTTTTATAAGGCAGATTCATTGACACTACATTGCCGAATGAAAACTGAGCTGCATAACTCTGCAACAGTAACACAATAGAGCAGATACTGCACTTTGAATACCCTTTATATAAAACAGTGCAGGCAACTTGGAAGTCTCAAATGAAGCCAGGGATTGGAAGGCTAAAATGAAATTATCTCTTCGTGTAACCACTGCATATACAACGTTTTTAACAAGGCCTCTGTTAAAAGTTGTTCTAATGAAGTAAATGGTTCAATGTATCATCTATGAAATGCAAATAAAACCTGACAGTTTTCTAAGGACTAGGTTTACACTTAGTGGCAAGTTTAAAGCTGGTTGATAAGCTAAGGATAGAAGAACCATTGTGATGGTCTTCTATCTAGCACTGCTGTTAGTGTTGTTGAGCAAGGTCCTTTGTAATAGTGTCACTTATTTATATAAACATGGAAACATGTCATAAAAGTTGTATAAAAATCATATGTGCCATCTTTGACAGAGCAAGGAGTGCAACTTGTGCCACAATTTCTGGACCAAAGCAGGAAAAATTGAGTTACAACACCAAAACATCAATTAATTTGGAGTGTGGGGAGGTTAAATTGTTGTAACAGATGGTGAACTCCATTTTCTTGCCAGTGGGATAAAGTAGATAACAAACTATCCAGGTTTGGCATCAGTAATAGTGATAACCTCAATAGTAGTGACTATTAGGGATGGGCAAGTACTTATTCCTTAAGGAGATCTGCCCTCATTCACATCTTTTTGTTATGGCAGCAGGAATTTTTCATGCTCTAGTATATAGGGTCAATTGTAATTAGCTATGAAGTCATGTTGAATGTGATGAACAGTTTCTATTCTCTCCAAAAAAGTGATAAGTATTTCTGGCAAGGGCTGAATTTTCTGTTTCAAGTTTGGGGTTTTTTTAATTTATTTTTTTTTCAGGGATATATTTAATCTAAAGCAGTCGGGGAAAAGTAAACTTCTGATATTAAAAAAAATAAATAAAAATGGTGCATTCATCCTCAAACAAACTTCTTAAAATTCCTGTTTAGCAATAAATCCCAGACCCATTTATTTGCCCCTTACCCCTAAGTTAGGGATTTGATGAGCCAGTAATTTATCAAAAAGGCTAGGGGCCCCAGTAGTGAATGTTGTGACATTTACACCCATGTGCAAATCAAAGCCAGACTTTTCAGAGCTCAATGCTCCAGCTGTGTTGAAGGCCTGGAAAGCATTTTTGTTTGGCATCTAGCACCAGTGAAGCCCCTTACAGTAGAATTGCTCCAATTAACAGCCATCCTGATGGATTTGGACTGCCTCCACCAGAAGCAGGGCGAAACACAGGACACTTTCAAATTACGAGCAATTTTCTGACTTTGCTGAGATTGTTATGATTCAGGTTAGTCCCCATCCCCTCCTATTTGCTAGCAACAGGGTAATGCCAGGAAGGAATGCAACATCTCTGGTTGAATTCAGTGGGTAATCTTATGGGGTTTGCAGAGTTACTTGGAGAACTGAGAGCTTCAGTCTGTACTATGGACTAGTGCCCAGTGTGGCTAGTAAAAGTAAGAACACTGTTAAAGTCATTATGAGAGAAAAAACACACCAAGTAACTTCAAATGGGCTGTTGGTTTCTTGAGACAGGGCCAAGCTTCTTTTGATACAGAGAATCTTGCCAGTTACCCACCCTTTATGTATGTGTATATATAAAATGTTCTTTTTTAGCTTGAACTGCTAAGAAAACAAGACACATGTGAGCTCACTGTCTGTTTATCCATCTCCATTCCTTTCTCTCCCATAGCTTTTAGCCTTGCTGCTCAATTTCCACTAACTTTGAAAGTCAGTTTCAATGGTCATTGGACTCCCACTGGTCTGGGGGACAGCCAGAGCTGAGCTGAGGAAGGAGCTGCTGCTACTGCCCCTCCGGCGGGAGAACTGGGACAGCCCATGACCCTATGTGGCAGCAGGCCAAGCAGCTTGTTGGTCACCTAGAAGGAGACTGGACACAGCATGGGCCGCCTCTCACCCCATGGGTTGCTGGGTGGATGCTGGGGAACCGGGGCTGTTGCAGGAAAGGTGGTTGAGAACTAATGCTTTTGTAGCATGCCAGCAGGAAACCAGGCTTTGATGGCTGTGCTGTTTGTAGAACAACTTGGCAAGACTAGGTATGGAAATGCATTGGTCCTCTGATTTCAGTTGCACAGTCGTTAGCTGTACCTTTGCTGCTTCTGCCTGTGCACAGAACCACACTCCTCTGTTCAAATAGCTCTTATGTGCCAAAATAACAGCAAAAAAGAGTTGGCTATACTGAAGCCAACAGGGAGTCTGACGGCCCTACCATTGTGTTTGAGTTGACTTGAGGGCTTCTTGCTGATTCCTTTCCACAAGCTTTTGAAATCATTGCGGATTCCACCTTCCTGTGATGGGGATGACTGGATTTGAGTTTCAGAGACTCCGTTTTCTGATGGTAGAGATCTGAGAAGGGAAGATTTTGGGAAATGGCAAATTGGCCAATGGAAGCTTTTCTGGGTAGAAATTGCAGCAGACAAGTTTTGTTTGACTATTGCTTCCTCCTATTCCCTGTATGCATGATGACCAACTTGAGCATGTTAACTTCTGTTCTTTAAGAAATTATAGGCCACAGGGTTCCTATTCAAAGAACTTCAGAGACATACTGAAATTTTTGGTTGCGGTTTATTCCTACTGGATGTTGCCTCCTAAAATTCCCTGTAGAGAGAATTTTCTGTGAAAGGTCCTGGTCTGTGAAATGGGTTTCTAGTGTTAGCTTAGCAATGGGATATTGACAGATCTTGCCTGACACTACTTATCTGAATTCTTATCTATAAGGTGAGACTCTATTGAGATAATAGTTTCCCTTCAGTTTCTGGACATACATTTGTATGGGTTTATTATATAAATTTTCTTTTTTTTTTTTTTTTAAATATATACACCCATTCTTTCTCCATTCTTCCAGAGCAGGACAACATGCCAACCAGCATTTTCTTCTTGTTTACATGACTTGCAGCCTTGTTGTAAGTGGGGTGGAAAGACACGTGTTGAAGTGATTAAGTACAAAGACTCTGTTCCAGCATGTAATCCCTACGCTCCTTTTATAAACAAATACTAATTCATGCATTATGTCTTATGGAAAGCATTGGTTAGGATTTAACAGGATTTAGGCAGAAAAAGTGAGTGGAAATCCAAGAAGGAAACAGTAAAGAAACTAGATTCTGATGAATTAACACCAGAGAGAACAGATGGATCATGAAATGTTCACTGGAAGAACTATCTTCCTAACTAAAATGATTTAATACTTCACCCTGGCAGTCTCTGCATTGGCCTGAAACGAACCACTTTGAATTAAAAATGCACATGTATGCCTTGAAATGAAGAAATTTTATTTGTCACTACCAAGCCTTCAGCCATAGTACCACAGAAATAGCTTGCTGTAACTGGTAGAAATGGCTGTAAATCAGCAGTTCCATTCAGAGACAAATTTCTGTTTCAGCACTTGCTTTTTCATCTGCCTGCCTTGGTTGCACCTCTGTGTACCAAGGTGTGATACCCCTCAACACTGGTCCTTTTTTTAGCAAGTACATGGATACAACACCCAAAATGTTCTTTGGATGCTTTATCCCATCCAACAGAAAATGAACAATATTAAATATTCATAAAATAAAACTTTTCCCAACAGGATATTCCTAAGACTACTAGTATCTTGTAATGGAGTTTGAGATGTTTGGGGATATTCTGTGAAGATAAGTGTTTTTAAAGTCTTCAAAGGGTCTTTCTGAAGGTATGGAGGGACTGCGCAAATACTGTCACTGTGTCAAAGGTGAGCTGTGTTAAAAATAAGAGATTCAAGAAGAAGCATCCTGGCATTTAAATTTCCAGGCAGCTGTGTGAGCTGCTGTTTCTTCCTAAATCAGCAACGTCTCATGGGAAACGGCTGGGACAAGCTGCTGGGTGTTTTTACGTCACTGTAGTGAATCTGCTCTTCCTGAAAAGCTGGAACCTAGTTATTTTTAACAGCTCCACTTATTTCCCAAGGGTCAGCATGTTTTCACATACTGCATTTTAAAAATTTCTGAAGCAGAAATGACGATTAGACCTGTCAGTCCTTTCACAATGGAAGATTTTGTCTGCTGCCAGCTCTCTTGCTTCCTTTCAGAGTGGTAAGCCTTAATGTTGTGAGATGAGAAGACACTAAGTGACATATTTCCAGTTTTTGACACTCCTTCCACTTAGCTATAATCATAACCAATTTCTAACACCCTGTTGTCTGAGCTAATCTGTTAATTAGACACTGGTATGTGCAGGATATATAGATAGAGAGGTAGTGCAAGCAGTGTACCTGGATATTGATTGAAGGCTTCTGGGCTTGTAATTAACTTGTTCCCATCCGCAGCCCCCTTATCCCAGGCTATGTCCCCTCCTTCCTGGCACAGGGCACACTGGTTCTGTTAGGGGCACAGGCTGCCATGGTCCATGAGGAAAGACATAGCTGGGGCACAGGCTACAATCAAAAAGAGGGTTTAACACATTCAAACTGCTGTTCCCATGGAACACGGCAACTGATAAGGGACATTAGAATGAAATGGAACAGAATGAACTAGTTAGCCCTTTTAATTGACTGCTTTCACAACTGGTTTGTGAGAAAATCTGAAATTGCATGGGCCAAAAACATGTATAAGGATTTTTCCATAAGACTGCAGTTTTAGTTCCTAATCGGCTCTAATAGCAACTCTGCTCTCTGTGCTGTACATTCTTGACCTGCAAAGTGTGGGTTCTTGCTATGGAGAAGTTTATCAGTGCCTGTGCTAGTCTTCCAGCATGCACGGATATTTCACATGCTTTCATATTTTGACAGATAGTCACTATTTTTCCTCTGTCTACATCCCACAGGAATTAGAGCTTCAGCAAAGTACAGTGTTTCTGAACACCGTAATGAGGTATCCATCTAAGCCTCCTATGGAAGAAAATAGTTTTGATTTAGACAAAAGGGTAGCAGATAACCTTCCTGACTCTGTCATCATTATCTTTCTTCTGAAAAAATCTTAATCCCAGTTATTTATAAATACTTTTGAGGTGCCTTTCAGGTCTTGAGTGCAACAGTTACTCTAGTCCACAGAAACAGCTTTTATACATATCTAAATCTTACCAGAACAGTTCCAAATATTTTTCTCATTTTTAATTAATAGCTTTTAAAACTATATTCAGGACATATGCCTTTACTGTAGACAGATTGGACATTAAATGACTATTCCAGAAGTGCTAATAAAAGTGGTTCTAAAGATCTATTGGCTGTTGAGACTCATTTGTGATTTAAGTGAATTAGGCGATTAACAGTATTAGTAGAAGTGGGAAATGTTTATGTATTTAAAAGTTTCTCTGTTGTCAGGCTTTTGAAAGAAGGAGAATGAGATACATTGCAACCCAGATAATGGGTTGCTTTTAATTTGCTGCTTCAGGTAAAGAGCTAATTGAAGTACTTTTGCTGCAGCAAGTAATTTGAAGGGTTTTTTTCTTTATTCAATACATACATCCTGACTGGGTATCTACAGGGAATTGACAAAACACTGAAAATGTCCTTCTTCCAGAAGCAGTTGAGTATGGAGTAAAACCTGGGATGGATCATTTAGGCTTTATTTTTGCTTTGGCTGTTCCCAAAGCCTTTCTGAAATAATGGTGTTAAAAAACCAAAACCAAACCAAACCAAAACACCAAAAACAAAACAGGGGACAAATATTCATATTGTTTTGTCCCTAGCTAAAATGTGTTCCTAACCAAATGAGTTATTTCAGACTAGCACACTCCACCACTGACAAGAATGTAGAGGAGTTATATTGCTGGTGTGATGTCCTAGCCTGGTAGTTCTTTCCCATGACAGTTGAGAAGTCAAAGTAAATTATCTTCTTACAAGATGCTGTTGATTAGACTTCCCAAAACTGGAAGTAGGCCAGAACTGGTTTATAAAGCAATTTCTCAATTGAGATTAACTGGAATATTGTTGAAGTTATTTAGACAGGAAGAACATAAGCCTAAATACACAGCTGGGAAAAACTATGAGGTAAACTTGCAACTCCACCTTTGGAGCTTAGTGCCATGAAAACAATACAGCCGTTCTTCAGAACCTTAAGATACTTGAAGAAATTTCATGCATGAGGCTGAATGTTGTTTCCATACACAGCATGAAAAATCTTCCCCGATTTAATTTTTCAAGAGTCTTTTTTGTGTAATCTCTCACTGGTAATGACATTTCAAGGAAATAAGCAAAGCATCCTGCAGGCACAAGCACTAAGTCAAAGTTAAGGCAGTGGCAGAATATTATTCTAATATCTTTCTGTTGCTACCATGGGCATTGTCCCTTTTACAGTACTGTGTTACACTAGGCTAAGCTTAAGCACCCCTAACTGTCACAGTGCAGTACAGCAGTTACAAGAAAAAGGTACTGTGAACTCAGGTGGTGAAGATTCACTCATAGTACAATAGACTTTGATGGACTTGTATGTGGTAAGGTAGTATATCAACTTTGGGACTCTAGGATAACTTAATTTCATAGATCTGAATTTCTTACAAAATTGCCCTCTTCCCCTCTAGGGATAATGGAAGGAAGGTTTATTCTGCCAAGTCAGAAGCATCTTTTCCTTGGCACACCCTGCCCTAGATAGCAGAAATAATCTAGATAGCATTTTTAGTCTCCCCTCTTGTTAATAAATGAATGGGCAAGATTGTTCCAGGTGTGATTCAACCTCAATTAACTTCAGTGATCAGGGATTATGCTGGTCTGTTGAGTTTCTCTAGGGTTTGGTGAGCTGTCAAAATGAATCATGACAATACGAGGGCCTCTTACAAGTAAGGCTTGAACTCGTATTCATTTGTTCCTTTCTTTCACTGGCAAGCCACACAGTTGCTTATATTGGCATCTATAAACAGAATGGTGAGAGTCTTCCACAGCTTTCTTGAAGGTGTATCTCTCAATTTCTTGCCCTAATCCCTGGGAGAAATGTTCTGCTTAATTTTTCCAAGTAAAGTTTAGTCCTTATGTTCACATTTCCCTTCCAGAATAATGACCTTCACAGTTAGCTCATTTTGTGATTTCTTTTGATAAATTTAGCTCTGGTTAAAAGTGCTAGATGTCACTTACAATGAATGCATTCAGCCTTGGAAGCTAAGTGGTTTCAGACCACTCCCATACTTGGGAGACATCTGAAAATCCCAGGGACTGAAGGCACAAGACAAAGTCCTGGCCAAGCACTGGTCTAGGAAGACCTAATGAGCTGGTAGACCTCATCTGGCTTTCTTATTACTCTTCAGCTATCATAAGGGGAAAGGAGAATGGGAGAACAGGAGCTAAATTAATATTCCTGGGCGCTGAAGTCTTTGATAGAAGAAGCAGTAGATGCAGCAGTGCAAGCTTCTTTGCCTGACATGATGTCACAAGGGCACCCTCAAACTCATTCTCAGGGGAGCTCTCTAGAGAGGAAAAATACTTGTTCTTGCACCTGTTACCTTGCCGCTTACGTTGTTGGAGATGTCTGCAAACTCAACCAGGTTTGAGCTACAGCTGCCTTCCTTAGCCTGAATTGTGGACCTGATATTGCTAATGACACAAGTACAGGCTTCAGAACGCAAGTTACGTCCTTGTCTATCAAAAAAATAACACTGCAGATTTCCTTCTGCTGGTGATCTCTTCCCCAGGAAAAATGAAAACACTCTAAAGCAGCTGTTGCTGTTGTTAATAAACACATTAACGTTTGCTATGCATTAGCTTTTGAGCTTGGGCCAGTATTCATATATCCTTCCTTTGTCCTGACATCCTAAATCTCCTACTTCATTCTAGATACACGTCACTACCTGAATACTGGCCTCGCCTCTGCTGTCACAGGGATTATTCTGTTGTGATTACATAGTTGTAACTACTATAATCCCTGGACATTCTTATGCAAAACCCGGTCAGAGCTTCCCAGTTCTTGTCTCTATTGGAGAAGCATATATGCAGAGTTCTTTGGCCTTTGTTTATCAGTTAGTTGTAGTGAACAGCTGGTCTTCCACTGCAGTTCTGGATAGCTCCCCATCTGTAGAGTCAGAACTTGTGAGCAAAGGAAGTCTGGATGTGATGGAGTTAGCACGTGTGGGTTTATGCGCACTGAGAGCAGGCACCGGCTGAAGTTGGAAGATGTGCTGTGAAGCTGAGGGCACAAGGCTGTAGCCCTGCTGCACTAACCTGCTGCTGACTACTGCAGTCCCACAGCCTGCAACAAATGGCTGCAGGAGTTGAATGGCATACAAAGTGGAGGGTACACGTCATGTTTCAAAGCCCTCAAGTACATCTGCAGCAAGTTGATAGCATAGAATCATAGACCAGTTAGGGTATGAAATGACCTTAAGATCGAGTTCCAACCCCCCTGCCATGGGCAGGAACACCTCCCACTAAACCACGTCACACAAGGCTTTGTCCAACCCGGCCTTGAAAACACCACCAGTGACGGAGCATTCACAGCTTCCCTGGACAACCCATTCCAGTGATTCACCACCATCACAGGAAAGAATTTCTTCCTCATATCCAATCTAAACTTCCCCTGTTTAAGTTTGAATCTGTCAACTCTTGTCCTATCACTACAGTTCCTAATGAAAAGCTCCTTCTCAGCATGCCTATAGGCCCCCTTCAGATATTGGAAGGCTGCTATGAGGTCTCCACGCAGCCTTCTCTTCTCCAGGCTGAACAGCC